>CAXKVY010005478.1:0-13831 GCA_964058915.1 Tetropium fuscum | reverse complement strand
GAATTTTAGGGATAGAAATACTAATGATTACGGCAATCACAATGTTCCCATGGAGAGGGAGATCTTCAGAGAACTGGAAAAGGAGATTAACAGGCGGCCAACATCCATTAAAGCACGTCCAGGCGTCTATACTGAAGGCGGTGTAGTCTGGAGTCCACCGCTTGAGGATAACTTTCGAGGTAAGATAATTTGTCACATTCTTGTTATAAGAAAACTTAAAGTATAATTAAATGATGTGTGGTATACAGTAATACTTCACGTGTTTGATTTATGAGGTATTGGATACCGCTATATATTGCTCTAACTTCTAAACATTCTAAGAACAATGTTTATACTGTTTCCGGTTAAACGGGAAACTTAGATTTTGGAGCAATCAAACATTATCAGACATTATCATTACAGATACCTGTAAATTATTTAAATTTCAATTTGAAATAAATTTTTCGTCTTTATTTATATAAATATATATATATATATATAAATATATTTATATATATATATAAATATATTTATATATATATATATATATATATATATATATATATATATATATATATATATATATATATATATATATATATATATATATATATTAATGGTAATAAATAATTTTAATGGTAATAATAATGGTTAACTTTTCTTTCGGTGACAAAAAAGTTGGAAAAAGCGAACACTCTTATAGATTTAAATAAATAGTTGACGTTATTATTATGTAGCTATTACACCAGAGCAGAAAAATAGATTGATACTGAGGGACAATCTAGACAAGTTGTTGGAGAAGTACAATTTGGGCTTCAAACGACCAGAGAGGTTAGATGTCAAGAAGCCCGGTCCTCCTTTCGACGCCCAAATTGCGGAAGCTGCGCAAAGAGGTAATATAGAACGAAACCTATTAGAAATATTGAGTGTTGAGCCTTATGAAAATTCCGTTATTTTCTAGTTGAAAAGAGTATGCTTGGGCGCGAAGAAAACACATTGTTACCGTCGATGATGAAGAAAGGACCGCGAGGAGTGCACCCTTTCCCCGAACAGCATGAGCAGATTAAGAACGACTATATTTACATCGGTTTTAAGAATGAATTTAAAGACTGGACACAAGGAAACAGCATAATTAGGAATTTATCTAATCTTTTGAGCTTGGAATCATCGGCATTCGCGGATGGAGAGTAGGTCAACAATTTTAATCGTATTACTTTCATCTTTATCTTTTATTGTTTTAGCGTTAAACCGCATTCGGTGGTGTTCACTGTTAAGCCAAATAGCCGTGGACTGAACGCCAGTGAAGTGGCCAAAAAAATAGGTAAGCATGGTTTCTAAGTAAGAATAACTATCACTTAAAGTAATAATAATTTTAGGTACCGTACGAGATAAGCTTCGTGATGTTGCTGGCGTAGAGATCACGTCAGTAGGAGTTGGAGATAATGTATGTGATAGAATATATTTCGTAGATATTAGTCCAATCAATAGGTGACGGCTTAATGTAAAATTTACCGTACATGCAACCCGGAAATAAAAGATATGGTCGTATGGAAAACAATTTCGAAGAAAGAAAGCGTTTGTGTCCTTGGCGCTTTAACGGCAATTTGTTACCTTAGCGCTTTAATGGCGAAAAACCGGTTTTTCGTAATAGAAGAACTAAAGATCTTAGCGAAAAATGTTAAATGAGAAGGTTGTAGGTAATAAAAGATCTTTAAAAATTTTCACTCATTTTTTGACAATTAAAATTTTGAAATCTTTAACATTCGTTTTTACCATGATAATACAACTCTTCAAATGCCATTTAAACGCCATGGACAAAAACTATTTTTCTAAGAATTTTTTTTCTCTATTACAATATTTTTTTTTTGGGTTGCATTTATGGTCAACCCTATTGATTGAACTATCTTAGATTGTCAATGTCAGACGGGTCAAAAACAAAATATTCACCTATTATTTCGTCATATTGAATTTCGATGCTGTCACGTGGCTTGGATTGCCTAATTGAAAGAATTACTAACCGCCCTAATTTGACGGAAAATAGTTGCCGCCTAGACTAATATCTGCATTTTCGTTATCTAGGAAAAAGTGGCAACAGTTCTTTATGCCCCCAATGAGAGCCAATTCTACATCGTAATTTTTATGGTATGTGGCGTTCTGGCGGCGTTAATTATCGCCACAGTCTTGTTGATATTCATCAGGCGACATATAAAATTCAAAGAAAAACTTCAAGGACTCGCCAGACCGGATACCGAAGCTAGCAAAGACTACCAGGATTTATGTCGAGCAAGGATGGCTGCTAAAACACAGCCAGCAGGCGAGACGGTGCACGGCAGGATCACGTCCTTGTCGAGGGAATCCGAACAGAGTCCTTCTAGTCGCTCGAGCACGTCTTCTTGGAGCGAAGAACCTGCTCTGCATAATATGGACATTTCAACAGGTATAGGAGTTGAATTATTAGAGTGTGATATATGAGTAGGTATATATCACACTGAATAGAATCGGCTTATCCGCTAGATTCTTAAATATCAAAACAAATATGTTTATTTGAAATATAACTGATAGACATTCACCTCGTAGAACTTTGTTGCGAATATAAATCTGTTTAAAAGAAAATTATATTGCAACTTGTACACTCATTTGACCTTAGGGCTAGGTGACGTCGCACAGTCCGGAATGAAGTTGACAGCATTTATTAGAACACCTAAATAGCCCACGCCCATAGCTATAAGGCACGTAAGGGTAAGGGTAAGGTCCACTTTGAACTGAAATCCATATAAAAAAAAGTCTCAGCATTCTATATTTGTACTAATACAGTAACTGACACTGAAAGATTGTATTTCTAAAATAACAAATTAAAAAAAGTTTTCATACAAAAATAATCAAAAATAAATAAACAAACTTGAAAATTGGGCCTAATTTCTGACATTTACTGAAATATGGAAAATCCAAACCAAACTACACACATTCTTTATCTAACTCTTAAAACCCTTACTCATACTTTCCTTAACCTTGTTTTGCAAAATTCATTTGTTTGAGCGAATTGTGGCAAACGAATAAGTATAATTGAATGAGTACAGGAACACGTAATATCTCCATCATATAATCAAAGAATCTTGCAAACTGCCTAAAAATACAGACATTCTTGCTATTAAGGATATTAAAGATGTCCGAGATATCTGAATATTGAATTGTGTCTATCTATATGCAATTATACATAATTGTTTTATGTAAAACAAATAAAAATTTGTTGTGCAGGCCACATGGTTTTGAGCTACATGGAGGACCATCTGAAGAACAAAGACCGGCTCGAGCAAGAATGGGTGGCTCTCTGTGCCTATGTTGCGGAACCTTGCGAGACGACTATAGCATTGAAAAAGGAAAACGTCGAGAAGAACCGTTACCCAGAAATAATTCCATATGATCACGCAAGAGTTGTCTTAAACGAGCTGTCCAATGCATCTGGATCTGATTACATCAATGCTTCCAGTATTACCGACCACGATCCCAGGAATCCAGCCTATATTGCCACCCAAGGACCTTTGCCCCACACTGCCCCAGATTTCTGGCAACTCATTTGGGAGCAAGGAGCTGTTGTTATTGTAATGTTATCAAGGTATGTCAAAAAGTTCCTTCATTAAATATGTAACAAAATGTAAGCTATATCTAGTTAATTTATGGGCATTTAAAAAAATGGTATTGCTGATAACTTTCAAATATTGGATAAAATACGTTGATGATGTTTCAAGTCATTTGAAAATAAATGCAAATTCTCCATGAGGGTGCAGCATATTATTATTTCGCGAGCCGCATGTGCGACCAGGATCGACTTAGGTTGGTAAATTCTAACCACCATTCAGTGCAGGAATGAGGGAGCCCTGGAAAACCTCATTAGTTAGATCTTGGGGATAAATTATTGAAAATTTATTTCCCACCAGTGCGGGGTATCGAACGCATACTGCTGCAGTGATAGAGCCGAGACCTAACCCGCAAACCACTGTGTTGTGTACGTGAAATAAAAACAAAGAAATTTTTACCGCTCCATATCATGGAATCCGTTCACTTTACCATCATTATGTATATGACAATTGTTATTCGGAATTTAAAGTATATCTTTTGCGTATAGGATGACGTTTGCGCCAAACCTCATAGTCTTTGAGATAATCACGAAAAACTCAAAATTCATCATTAGACCCTCTCCCCGCCCCTGCCCCCGAGACCCGACGCTCGTGGTCGTGTAACTTTTTGGTATGAACTATGAGGAGGGTATGGAAGCATTTCGCGCTAGAAAGAACTTTTTTTCGGATGTTTGGGTTTTTGTCTAATTTTACTGTACCACTAAGGAATCTTTTTTATTTCTATCGCTTCTTTTTATGTTTAGAAAGAGATTTATTGAAAATATCCCATCCAATTCGCCCCGGAACATATTGTAATCAATTGAAATGGGAAATTTTAGCTTTTTACATAAATATATCCGAAAATATCACTAATAGGAAAAATCCAGAAAAGAAATTTAATTCCCACTAAATTCTTAATTAAAAAAGTTTCTACATTTTTTTCGATCGGTGTAATAGTTTTGAAGATAGAACCGTGCGAAGGAGCGCGCCCGACCCCACATCACTTGCCACACTGCTATCGACACCTCTTGTTTGCATATTATGCGATTTTATAACTGCAGTTAGCTGTTACCAATTTACTGGAGAAGAATTGAGATCTACAGATCAGAGATGTTGCGGATGCAGATTTTTTCAGCTCCGCGGATACGGATGCGGATCCGGATTTGTGAAGGCTCACATCCGCGGATGCAGATGCGGATCTTAGGATCTTCTATAAGAAACCATATGGGTGTAGAAATAAAATAATAAGATAGTAATTTGTAATATTTTAATTAAATATTTAATAAGTAAAATTAAAAATTCGAGCATTATATTTGATAAATAGTAATATTGCCGCCTTTTCGGGGTCAAGTTTGTTACGCAGAGGTTCGTAAATTAAACCTGCGCTATTGAACAATTGTTCGCTAGCAACACTGGCTGGTGGTGTCGTTAAAAGTCTGCGTGCTATTGGTGATAATAGTTTAAATTCTTCTCAATGAACGCTCTTTTGTCGCTGACCTGAGCTACATCTGCATCCGTATGAATATCCGCATTGACTATTGCGGATATTCATGCGGATGCAGATGTCCAAATCGATGCGGAAGCTCCGCAATTACGGATGTGAATATTTGCGTCATCCCTGCTACAGATCTAAAGTTGGACAATTTCTCTCCAAAGATTCTCATTCCGACTTCCTGAAAACCGCTGGAAAAAAATTATGATTGCTCTGCATGGAGCTCAAAAGAAATATAAGTGTTACTTGAATGAATGGAGATTTCTGTGCCTCAAAAATCAGTGGCTAAAAATTAATTCAACCTTCGTTCTTCATCACGTACTCGTGAAGGAGCACCAAAGCATGCATATAGAGTGTACCATCAAATACAAAGACGAAGAGAGATTGATTTGGAACCAACCGAATGGGGGTGGAAGCTGACTCTGAACGGTTTACTCCCAGTAACCACTGAAAAAGAAGCTGCACCACCGGCATTGCTGAAAATAATATCATGTAGTTATCGAGGTAGTTATTTAGTTATGTAAGGAAAACTGCGGGTACCGTAAATGGGCTGAAATGTTGCATCATCTGTTCCCATTGTGAAGGTCAAACTTGCTTCAATATCGAAGCACTCAGAATTGACATTGAAGAAGACATTGATGAACTTATAGACATTGATCTCAGGGAGTTTGTTAACGTTGAGATATCAAATTAAGATGATGAAGGGACGGGAGAAGCTGAAGAACCTGAGACTGCAGAACCTGAATAGATTAAAGGAACCAAGGAACAGCAAGATATCGGAGAAGAACCAGAAATAGCGTAACTCGATAATAGAGTAACTCGATCTTGGGCACCAACCTAAATGCAAACAGGAGGAGAATGGGTGTATGAATAAAAATTAATATAATATGTAGCATAATCTTGAATAAACAGTCATTTCAATTCTTTCATCAGAATTCGTATCTTAAATTCTTCTAACCCGCGACTCGCTCCTTCGCGTGGTTCTATTCTCAAAACTAGTATACAAAAATTTTATGTAACCCGAATGTTAAAACGAAATTTTATGTTAAAACCGAAAAAAAAATTTTATGTAGCCCTTTTTTATGTAGAACTTAGTGAAGAATAAATTTCTATTCTTGATTTTTTGTCCTATTATTGATATTTTCGTAGATATTAAAAAAACGTTAAAGTTTTCCCTTTCAATTGTTTAAACAATTTGTTCTGGACCTAATTGGAGGGGGCATTTACAATATATCTCTTTATAAACATGAAAAGAAGCGATAGGAACAAAAAAGGCTTCCTTAAGAATTTTTATAACAAAAACCCTGGCGTCTGGTCTAAGTATAAAAAGGTATAAAACAACAAATGGCTGCTGCTTAGTTAAAATAACAAATAGCAAAAAATAGGAGCGAAGCTTTTAGGCTGCTTTCTATTTAAGAATTTAATTATTGTAGTAAATAATATACTATGTAGAACTTATTTAAGGGTTATACTACTTATACAAACCCACACATAATGTTTATTGCCTTAGATTAACTGAGGGTGGAGCAGCTATGTGCCACCGCTATTGGCCCGAGGAAGGTTCCGAATTGTATCATATATACGAGGTCCATTTGGTTAGCGAACACATCTGGTGTGATGATTACTTGGTGAGGAGCTTCTATCTGAAAAATGTTCGAACTGGTGAGACTAGGACCGTAACACAATTCCACTTTTTGTCGTGGCCAGAATCAGGAGTACCAGCTTCCACAAAGGCGCTGTTAGAATTTAGGTAAGGTGTCTTGTTGAAAATTATCCAAATCAGATGAATAGTGAATATGAATGAAGTACAATATTGATATAGTTATTAATAATAGTAATACTTGTCGGATTACATCATGTGCCAAGTTGCTTAAATTCATGTGCCAGAAATGGTAATTGTCTCACTTGGAATTGTCTTACCGTGGCATTAATATAATTATCTTACACAAAAAGGTGGCTTTACAGTCGATGAGATCAGATTATATAATTTAGTTCCTCGGATAGCTTTAATGAAACAGTATATTTGTCCAAGGTTTGACTTAAATCGTTATATTTTTTGTTTTATTTCCTCAATACCTATAAATGAATTATTTTGTTACAAAAGAAATGTAATAGTTTGCCAAATCTGCTAGGATCATTTTGATGAGAATGATATATGATCTTCAATAATGTTACATATAGCAACTTTCAATGATTTTAAATATGTGTTAATTTAAATGTGTGTAATTAATTCACAATAAATTTTAATATATTTAATCTTATTAGGTACGATATTCTAATATTTGCAGTAACCTAACAGTATAACCTTAACTTTCAGTACCTAAAGAATGCACAGTAAAGTGATCGAAATATTGAACAGGAGAAAGCCTTTTATATACACACATATACATACATTCCCCTCCATTATTGTCAATGAATTAAAATTTCTTAAATTGCAATTTTATAAAATTTAAATTTTCATTTTTGTATCATTAGTTTCCAACTTATTGAGGGCCACTTTGAAAGTATAATCAGCCAACATAAAAATCAACTCCATGCGTTTTCCATGTTTTCAAAATTATAGTATGATATACTGAAATTTTTGAAGTGAAAACTTCTTTAGGCGCGCTCAGCACTTTTATTTTTGTGGGTGTTGAATAAAACTAGGCCGTCACGCGTCACGGTCGACTATGTGACGCTCCTTCGGGAAAGTCGGCTCGAGTCGACTAAGTGAGAGATCAGTCGGCAGAGCGAGACAGTAGAGTTTGTGGGTATTGAATGAGACTGGGTCGTCACGCGTCACGCATCATGCTCGTCTATGTTACCCTCAGCTGAGTAAAGTCCACTCGTTGACTAAGCGAGAGAGATAAACTTGAATCTAAAGTATTTACAGCATAATATTTTAGTTCCCATATGCCACTGTTTCATTCTTAGCATATAATAACAGTGAAGTAGTCCAATCAGATGAAAATTTAACAATATAATCCACAAATAATATTATTTATTTTGTAACTAATATTACTTCATGGGTACAGAGATAAAAATAATTTTTTTTTTATAACAATACCGATATTATCTTTTGTTGATTCACCGAACTAATCCATTATATAACATAAATGTATTTATATAGGTATTATAACAGGCGTATTTTTGAAGTGAAAACTTCTTTAGGCGCGCTAACCACTTTTATTTAAAATAATAATACCTGTTAAGGGATATATATATATATATATATATATATATATATATATATATATATATATATATATATATATATATATATATATATATATATATATATATTTATTGTTTCCTAAGTAAAAGAAAATACAGTACAATAAGAAATCAGAATCAGAAAACAATATATCAGGAGGTTCCGTCTGGTCGGGTTACCGTCCAATTGTTTTAGTACCGTTTTAGTACCGTAGTACCGTCAAACGCTACTACTAATTCGAAATCCGATATCTGGAAAACAAATGTAGAAGTTACAGTCTGTATATACTCTATTCGCTTAAACTTTGCAGTGGTCGAATGGACTTACTGAGCCCGATTTACAATGGTATAAGTGTAGCATATGGTAGCAAGTGTACTCTAGATTGCCGGGGTTATCGAACGCTTACATTTCTCAAAAATAAAACGTTTGGTTGTGGTACTTTTTATACTAAACTTGGTGTATAATAAAATTGGTATACGAGGCTATTCTAACTGAAAAAAATCTGAATTCTGAAGGAAACTGAAGGAAATTTCATGGTCGCCAACGTTCTCTGTTATGGCTTTTTCGTAGGACGAAAGATCATTGAGTTATCTAGTCAAATAGGGCAAAAAAATGGAAGCAATGTTTCCCATAATTTGCGAATTTTATATCGCTGTAGACGTTAAGAGCTCTTCACTTGTGTAAATCTACCTGCTGCGTGCATCAACTACTAGCGCGCATTTCCTTATCCTGGCTAACGCTGCAAAGTTAAAGTGAACTATAGATATCTCGTTTCACTTTATTTTTATAGTAAAAAATTAGATGATTAATAATGACAATTAATACTTAGAAAAAGAACACCGTAGATATATCATTTCAAATGTTACAGGAGAAAAGTCAATAAGTCATATCGAGGGAGATCTTGTCCGATTGTAGTCCACTGCAGCGACGGGGCAGGCCGAACAGGCACCTATTGCCTGATCGACATGGTACTTAGCCGCATGGCTAAGGGCGCCAAGGAGATTGATATTGCGGCCACTTTGGAGCATTTGCGAGATCAAAGACCGAAAATGGTTGCTACCAAGCAACAGTTTGAATTCGTTCTGACAGCTGTCGCCGAAGAAGTCCACGCTATTCTTAAGGCTCTACCGCCGCAACCTACACCTGCCCAAAGCCAAGAAAAAGAAAAATAATTCAAACAGTATGCGAAATAAGCGACGCTCAATATTTTCCAGCCCTATTGGGAGTGGCTTATTTAATTTCATGTTTGGATTTTCGACCTGACAAGCTCATGGTATCATCAGAGATTTCAATTTATGTACCTACATTATTGTACCTAATATGTTTTAACCTTCTACATATCTATAAGTTATCCATCAGGTTTCCTGGATCGAAGAAGTATTTCTTGTGTTATTACCTCAGGCCATGGGGGAATATCGTGCATTAATTGGTGTTATAAAGTATTATATATTTCATATATTAGTTTCTGCTAAGCGGGATCCATACATAACTGATATTCTAATATAACAAATCAACATACATATATTATTCTATATGTAAATATATATTTTGTGTATGTGTTAACGTGAAACATTTACTATGTGTTAAAGAATACTTAAAGAATTTATTAACTGTTGTTTAGTTGAGAGTTTGCTAAGTTTATTCAAAATCACGTTTCTAGCCTGACGTTTAAGTTGAAGAAAACAACTATTTTTTGTAAAATTTATCTTTGTTATATCATTTTCTCGATATTTTTGATATCCAGCCTCTCGAAGATGTCGAGTAAAATGATAGATGTGGTAAAAATGGTGACGCTTAATAACTATATAAACAAATAACATACCTATATTCCAGACTGAAGAATTGCAAGTATTTGTGTAAGATTTATCAACTCTAATCGGGGGACAAAAAATAATTTAGAGAAAATTATTTTTTCTTCAAGACGATAATAGCAAATAGGAGTATAAGAAGAGGTATAATTACAAATGTTCTATGCTATATTTATCAACAACTATATTTTGTCAAATTATAATATAATGTTATCAAGTATAAAATCATTGATGTACTGATTCTATCTGAATTAGATTTAGTGTAATGTAACTACGTGTATGTATACAGCACACTAGTTGTTATTTCTGTCTTTTTATCCTTTTACCCGTTTCCCATCATATAAAATCAACATAAACATTCAATTTATATTAACATTAATATCCACGATCGCAAACATATTCTTTCTATTTTCATTCATAATTCTTGAACTGAAAAGGAAAACATGGGATTGTTTTCCTTTCGATCCTTCAGAATTTAAGTTTTAAAATGGAAAACAGTTTTCGTAGAGATAATAGGCAATGGAGTATTTTCCTTCGATCGAAACAAAAATGGGCAATTGCATATTCAACAAGTAATTTTTTTCCCTTAAATTTTGACATACAAAATAATTCAGAGATAAGTGTTTAATTGCAGCTTGAATAAGCTAAGTGAAAAATAGGGAAATCACTAGATATATTGTGCAAGCGAGGGATAACTAGACCCCTCTAGCGGTCATTTGCTACTACTCATCAGACACTACTAATGTCTTGTGACAAGCAGCGTCCTGCAATGCAGGCACCTAGACCCTAGCCCAAACCAGGCTAAATTACGTATTGGATGGATTTACAGGTATCAACTACTCAGAGAGCTAATGCTCCTTCCTGTATTGAATTACACTTGCAAATCCGATAAGATATCACCAATACCTTCACCAGGTGTAGACTAGTTTCGAGCTGTTGGCTCTCATCAGTACGCCTTAGGTAGAGGAATTAATGAATGACCAAAACTATCAAAACCGTCAAGCAGAGCAAGCAGTAGAGTGCAAGTGAGGGATAACTAGTAGTTGCTACTACTCATCAGACATTACTAAGTAATGTCTTGTGACAAGCAGCGTCCTGCAATGCGGGCACCTAGAGCAGCGACCCTAGCCAAAAGTAGGCTAACTACATACTGGATGGATTTACAGGTAACAACTACTCAGAGAGCTAATACTCCTTCCTGTATTGAATTATACTTGCAAATCCGATAATGTCGTAATGAGTAGTAGCAACAGACCGCTAGAGGGGTCTAGTTATCCCTCGCTTGCACTCTACTGCTTGGTCTGCTTGACTGTTTTGATAGTTTTGGTCAGCCAACAGATGAGAGCCAACAGCTCGAAAGTAGTCTACACCTGGTGGAGGTGTTGGTGAATGACCATGGCTATCTTATCGCATTTGCAAGTGTAATTCAATACAGGAAGGAAGTAAATCTATCCAGTACTAGATATATTGTATATTAAATACTAATATCAACAGCAATGGCGGATAGGAAGGAGTGCGGCATCGCATCGAGGCTACCAACTTACAGACAGAAAAACTCAAAATCACTACATTTGCCGCACTATTTATAACACCTCTCCTTTTGATTTAGTTTACCTAAATTAAATGGCCTCTCATCCAGGAGATGTGTATTGATCGATTTTTTTATTTAGCCTATCGGTTGCTCAGATTTTTCCGGAGGTCATCAATAAGTGGATTAGATTGTTAGTTAGAGGCTGTTATAGCACTTAGATACCCATAGAGATATCACATCAGAAAAATCACAGCTTGATAATTACTGACTTGATCTATTCCTACTTTTAATTTATATTTAAAAAATAAATATTTGGACGCCAAGCCAGCAGTACTAAAGAAGTACGGCAGACCGCTGAAATGATTAGACAACAATTACCAGCTGTAACCTCTGTGAATCAGATTTTTTTCAGAGAAATAAAAGAAATGTATTTTTTTAAAACAATATATTAACAAGTCAATATAGGTACCAGTGGATGGTTTACAGAATAACTTAATCTAATGACGCCTGGGGGCGTTAAAATTACTCTACTGTTTAAAAGGTAGCCTGAAGTTAAAACAATAAAAAACAATTACTGTTGACACCAAGTCAAGCCGAAAAATATAATCTTTGCAAAGAAGTGAATGGTAAATCTTGGAAAAATTGAAACTTGAAATGTACGTAAGATCTAGTAATTCCTGCGGGTAATAAAAATATTCAAGATATACCTTTCTTGTCAGACTCTTACAATTCCCAAATGGTGAGTAGTTACTTTATTATTCATGTACTTATGTTGATTAATAAATTATTTATTTAATAAAACATCTTAACTCGAGATGAAAGTGAAATATCAAAAGATAATACTATAATATATATTTTTAATATATAATATTAAAAACATTGAAAGTAATTTTGATTTTATATTCCCAAAAATTATACTTATACTTTTAAAATTATATAGTATACTTTTAAAATTATCAGTAAAAAATTAACAAAGAAAGGAATGTGGTGTGCAAATTAAGACTACACTATAAAACCTATAGAAAAGTAAGGCAGTGATGTCCTTTGCCTATATGTAAAATATAAAGAAAATGTGGCCTAAGCCGTAGAAGTAATTTCTACTAAAAATATGAAAATATGCTGTTATTTACTAGTGTTGTAAACCCTGCATTCGGAATCTACAAGGTGGTATAATATCGAACGATAAGGTACAATAAAATATTAAATTACATACTCATTTAATTCAATAAAAAAATAATGCGGCAATAACATACCAAAGACAATATAAATATATACTCGTAGGCATATATATCCATAGCTCACCCAAAGAATGCACTTTTGCTAGTGTTAAGATGATGAAATCAGATGTGGCCAAAAGCCTATTTCATGGTCGAAACACAGCAGAAAAAATAATAAGTCGAAAATACGACGTAATTCCGTATGGATATCTGTATCCTAGCTACCTACTAGGGTTTAGATTAGAGATGAAACGGATATCCGGAGACTATCCGGTATCCGGCCTATTCGGCCTAAATATAATATCCGGCCGGATGCCGGATAGTAACCGAATATCCGTCCGGATACCGGATATTCAAAAAATGCGACACAATTCCCTAAAATCAACTTTAGTACATAAATCTTTGTGTGGTAAATAATAATAAAATGGCTTATAGTTATGACTGCTTTTATTTAAAGTAGAAAAAGTTACAAAAAGTCACAAAGAAAATAAATGAACCTTCTAAAAAACTAAAATGTTTTAAAACATTTTTTGTTTTAATTGTTCTTAGTTTTTACCACGCAAATCATGCAGCAAGCAGCGAGTAAACAACTGATACTGATACCCGAAACCGCCCGAATCGATCCGATCGCGTTCGCTGCGCCTTGTCTGTGCGACTCGAACGCACATCCAGTATCCGGCCAAACAACTATCCGTTGCATCTCTAGTTTAGATACAAAACACATACACAAACACACACACATCTATGTATGTATATATATATATATATATATATATATATATATATATATATATATATATATATATATATATATATATATATATATATATATATATATATATATATATATATATATATATATATATATATATATATATATATATATATATATATATATATATATATATATATATATATATATATATATATATATATATATATATATATATATATATATATATATATATATATATATATATATATATATATATATATA
>CAXKVY010005477.1:0-17220 GCA_964058915.1 Tetropium fuscum | reverse complement strand
GTTACCATTTAACATCAGAATATGCATACGATAATATCCTCTAAAATGCATACGGGTAATATCACGTCCGAAAATCTGTCACTACATCCCGGTCTATTACTTATTTATATTAGTATGAATAACAAACAGGACACTTTGTTATTATTTTTCGCATACCTAACAAGAAATCATTGTCAGTTTAGTCGATTCAGTAAACAACTGTTGCTGGTGTTATTATAATAGCCGTCGGGATGGGTTGTGATAAATATCCTAATATCTACCATCAAATGCAATCAGTGTTAATTAAAATTCGAGCTCATATCCGGGTATAAACCCCGTGAATCCACAAGGAATGGATTGATGGGAATACGTATTATTGACATAATTATTGATCTCCTTGATTAATCCCAATAATTACCAAATGATACACGTTTTTGTTTTGTTACCTCAACGTGGCAATTGCTTATTGCAGCCTATTTATATAATATAGGCACGCCTATACAGATAAATATTAATACATCCAAATAAATCCAGTTTGGCACATATTGCTTTTTGTAGGGTTATGGCTTATGGGGTTAGTTGTAACAATAATTTATCGGACTTACGTTTTAAAATGGCAAAAATATGCTTATTACTATATTTTAGTGACTATCGTTCATCGTATGTTAAACTTCATTAGAACAGTTTCAGCAGCGACATCCGAACTTTATGTGCTTGTGATCATGCCGCTGTTAAAAACATGGCTCAAAATGATAAGGGCGGCCGGCACCTTTAAGATTTGTTGGACCCTTGGATTTTTCCGTGTGGCCGCTTGGAACTGTTAAAAACGCATAGTTTTATTAGAGCAATGTAAGTCATTTAATTTAAAACACAGACAGGAACATTACGATTACCTATTACGTAAATTACAATTACAATATGGCCAATGTCAACTTCTGAAGTTCCTTATAATAGCTATTGATATAAAATTCGCAAAGATAATGTTATAACAAAGGCTAAACATTCTAAATAGGTACTTCAATTTACCTTGATTTGCCTTTTTTTAATGACCTTCGAATTGTTAATAATAATGTTTACAATAACATAAACACTTGATCTGGTTTACTATTCAATCGAAGGTTTTCAGAAATTATTCACATGAACCATCTACTGGTAAAATATGAATATCTATATAATATGAACCATCTACTGGAAAAAATAATACATATACTTGGTTCATTAGTTCATAGCAGTACAAAATATGAGCTTAGAGTGAACTTCTGGACATCTGGATCGGGAGAATAAAGATTCGCTTCATATACATTTCTATATTAATATCAAAAATATTCTCTTGTCCAAAAACTATAATATTGGAAAATGAACTATTACTATAAATTTCCATCAATACGTCATTGGGCAGTGTTGCATATTTGAAAGTGTATGTCACTTCACTGAGAAAGTCTTAGTTTATTCAAAACAAAAAACCGATGCACATCATCAGTGACGTAAGAACGCGGTATTAACGATATCAATATATAAAAATCCTAACATTGCCAGAATTTGAATAAGGCGGGTACAATACAATTGGGAACGTCCGAGAATTTGCGAAGTTGATGGTAAAAGGCTAAAGGTAAATCCGAAAAGCTATAAAAAATAAATATAACAGTTTGAATTAACTTTTATTTGGTAGAATATCATGCTGCATGCTGGCCACTGGTAATATAAATGGATTTGCTGCTGGTTCAGAAGCTATATATACATCGAAAACAGAACTAAGCGACTACTACAGTGAAATGAAATCAGCATTATATTCTACAATGGTTTGAAACTCAACTATTGAAAAAAATTTACCCAGCCTTCATTCATCGTTATAGATAATGCTGCATATCACAGCATGTTGTTAATTAAATATCAAATACATCGTGAACCAAACCATCTATTCTTGGAATGGTTAACCTATTTCCTGGCACTACATTAATAAAAAAAGGTGTTTTGTTTATAGTTAATGCATTTCTTTAATAACAAACGCACGTAACTTCTGCTACTAATAATTACATTTTGCTACTGGCCAATATATATATATATATATATATATATATATATATATATATATATATATATATATATATATATATATAATATATATATATATATATATATATATATATATATATATATATATATATATATATATAAATATATATATATATATATATATATATATATATATATATATATATATATATATATATATATATATATATATATATATATATATATATATATATATATATATATATATATATATATATATATATATATATATATATATATATATATATATATATATGCGTAATTGAAATTTTTGGTTGTATATTACTTATATTTAAATATATTACTTAATAAATTTATATATAAAATTCTACAGTACACATAACTCCATCTACCTATTTTCTTATTAACGATTCTGGATCGTATCAGAGCCTGAAACCTTGAGTTTGTGTGTATCGTAGATTCCTATATGTTTAAAGAAAAAAATACTTGCAGGAAAATGCTTTAAAACTAATTATTTGTTAAAGTCGATAATATTGAATTATTTAGATTTTAATACCTAACCTAAGATTAAATGTAACACACAATAATAATATGTGCGTGTTTATTTAGAAGTTTTCAAAGATTTGATGTGTATTTGGAGCTCAATATTGGTAAGTAAACTCTATATCCGTATTATTCATTGATATATATTTTTTACTATGAATCAAGTGTTTTCTAATTAGCTAGCTTTTTATATCTGATTTATCATTGCGATGTTATTGTAGGTCTTGATCCCTCACTGGGGTTGAAAACTATGGACTGCTTGCACAGTAAAATTATTATGTCTGCTGACTAATAAAAGTTGTTATGACGATCTGGAACCTCGTCTCCTTGCTGCAAATGTACCAAGTCCTCCTAGATGTTCTTGTCAGTAGATATATCCTGTTTTTCTTATTTACTCTACCTTCTTACGATGAAAGAAACTTGAGAAAACTAATTTACATGCTGCTTTCTGGAAATCAACTCGTTGCTTATCAATAAGTTGCTTTTATCACTTGTTTTAGTTCCTGGTAACCAGTAAATCCATACTTGTTTCCTGTTTGTTTGTTCACTAGATTTTATTCATTTAAGAAGTTTTTATTTATGCACTTTCACTTTGTCTTTTAAAATATCTATATCACATTTTAATTGTTATAAATACTTAATATTATTGTTACATTACAATGCTTTTTGAATTTATATATTTCTCCATTTGTTTAAGGTATTATATTTTTGCATTGTGAAGGTGGCTTTACATGTGACATAAGCTGTCATTTGAAATTACCATTTGGACAATATTTTTACTTTAAATAAATGTCTAACTTTAACTTTATTAACCACTAACTTTATTTCCACTCGCTTTGTAATTATATGCATGTTATAATTTGTTTAATTTAAGTTGTAATTACTGTCAAGTTAAAATATGTTGTATGTTGCCGTAGATGCTTAATGTTTGACTGAATCTTATGGGTTTGATGGGTTATGATATTTTGATCGAATTCTTACCGATGCATATCAAAATTGTTTTATTTAATGATTATTTTGCGCTTTCTAGCTGCAATTTTATTTTGTTTATATATATATATATATATATATATATATATATATATATATATATATATATATATATATATATATATATATATATATATATATATATATATATATATATATATATATATATATATATATATATATATATATATATATATATATATATATATATATATATTAATTAAGTGAAAACACCATTTGTACATTTAGATAGACACAGAAACGAATCATTGAGAAGCTACACAACTTCCTCAATAAATGCGAAAGAAGTTTCGCATTTCTTGAGGCTCTGCAGAATGATATACGATTTAGTTAATTGGCCATTTATACTTTGATTTACCATTAACACCCACTATTTTTACAGTGTAATTTTTATGTGACATTAGTTTTGATAGACAATGCTCACATTCATAATAAAATAACTACCTAGTCTACTATTAATATTTGTTCTATTTGAACATTGACAAATAAAACTATTAGGCATACATTTATTTAGAAGATGTAAAACTTGCAAAAAAAGTTTTAATTTCTCCCTCTTTAAATTCTTACGAAATATTTAAAAATTTCGCATTATTGTAACATTTTATAAATGCACATTTAATGTTTTACATTTTGATATACTGCAATATTTTCAAATAAACATCTGAATATTCATACATTATTAGTGTTCATCATTTTGGCACAAAATAGAAACTTTTACTTTTTGACTTGTTTATCATCGATAAATTGATGGCCTATAGACAGTGCCAACATCCGGACAGGAGGTCGCGTAAATAACTACGTTAAATAGGAGTATGTACATAGTTATACAGAAATTAAATTTGGAAATAGGTTGCTTGAGGAACGATAATAATATGGCAATATTTTCTAGTGCTATTCTTGTCATCGCCACTTGCTAGGAAACAGTTAATATTAGTTATTACTCTTTTTATTATATTATTAGATTGAAAAAATTTGTCATGTAATAAGTCATGTAGAGTTTAATGTACCTTTACGCGTATCGATGAAACTATCTTAGAAGTTCATAGACATAGATTTAGATTTAGATTGGCGGGGGCTTTGCTCTTATAACGTATAGTCCTCAATATGGGCCGTAGTCCCTGGGTATTGGTTGTCACCGTTCTTAGATTGCATCTACTTAGTTCCAGCAGCTGTCTAGTCCTTCCAGAGTCGGGACCAGATATGAGTTCTTTATCCCATGCCCGGGGCAGATGTCCAATAATGCTGAGACATTTGTTGAGCTAAAGTCTTCATTGAGAGAACCGCCGTGCTTCTGGAGATCCTTATAAAGGCTTCGGGCCCAGTAGATATCTCTAAAGTGCCCAATTTGATACACCAATCCCGGTACACCAGCATGTCCCGAGACCCATACAAGGGGTATAATATTCCCTCGAGAGAGCGTCTCGGGGACAGTCTTGCATTCTAGAATCAGTTTTGACCGCACTTCAACGGCATTAAGTGCCAAGAATGACAGTTCTGCTGTCGGAGCATATATTGATTTTACAGCTTCTTTGTCGGCCGGCTAGCAGCTCCAGCCCACAAGATAGGATCGCAAACACCTCGGTCTGGAAGACAGTAGCATATGCTCCCAGGGCAAAGTGTTTCATTATTTGATCGGAGTCGGCAAACACTCGGGCACCCGACAGTCCATCCATCATGGATCCATCCGTATACCAGTTGGTCCCTTTGCAGACTACCGTCGGGGCTTTCTATAACCTCACTCCTCGCGGTCAGGGATTACGACATCCAGGAAGTTCGAAGGATGTAGTTTAGTGGGAATATGATCACCACGCATGAGTAGAACTGTGCGTCGCTCGGTAGCCCAGTTCCACATGCGAGAGGGCCCGAAAGAGCACGCCAGTAATTGGTTCAGCGTACGCAATCTATATACAGCACGCATGGCTCTCAATTTGATAAATACTTGCAGTGGCAGGAGATTAAATAGCAGCACCAGAGTTCTGGTGGGCGCCGTTCTGAGTGCCCCAGTTATTCCCAAACACGCAAGTCTTTGGAACCTGTCCAGTTGCCTGTTTGTCGAGTTTCTCTCAACACAGGGCCACCACATGATGGCCGCGTAAGTTAAGATGGGCCAGCTGCCACCAAAGGCCCTCCTACACGTCCACAGTGCACACGTTGCTTTCCTGTTTTTTCAGATCAAGATGAACACAGATATTTCACCGTCTGGTGGTAACTGAGGACCATATACTAGAGAGAGTAATCTCTGGTCGATTTTCTTGGTTCCTCTGCTGAACAGCATAAGCTGAGCTTTCATTTAGCTTGTTCGTAGGCCAGCTGTTTGACACCAGTTTTCAGCTATGCATAAGCCAGAGGGCCACGCAAGTTGTCCGTGGTTCCACTGCATATAATGACCAAATCATCTGCATAGGCCTGTGTATGTGCATATAGACCAGCATTATTTATTTTCCACAGTAAGCTGCCCACGCTGAGCTAAGTCACCCACATGTCACGCTGAGCTAAGGAGCGATAAATGACATCAAAGGGGGTGTTGCCGAGAGCTCTATGTCCAGGAAAGCACCAAGAGACTCTCGTTTATTCTCGAATGTCTCACTAGCTTAGGTATCGAAGCTGTTAGCTGCGTCGGGTGATGATGAAAAATTACTTTAATAAGTCACGTGGTGTGTGGACTCTTAACATAGGAATGTTTTGTAGATACATATAGGAAAAGTTGTTATTTACCATTTTTTTTGTAATCGGATGTTAAACTGAAATAAGAGCTTGAAGAGCATAATTTTCTTCCTACGCTATAAAAGTGCAGTATATCTAGATAGCTATTTATGTAATTAGTGTGCAGTTACAACTACTATTCTGAAGGACTAAGACATCTACGAATGTAGCTATTGCATATGGTATGGCTCATATCTGATTCTATAAATATTATTTTTATTTCATAATTTTCCGTTTTGCTACATTAGTTAGAGAAAGTGTGTAAAGCCCTGGCGAAAGTTGCATTATTTGATACATACTCGCTATGGAAAATCAGATTTATCTCTGTTGCCATGAATGTGAAAACAAAACCTTGAATCACATTATAAAATCGCCCATTTCCGAAACCTTGTTGAAGATTCAATTTGTGCTCTTCAAATGAACGTATAAATCTATTTACATCAAAAAGCAACAGACTACAGCGAAGTCTTAATTAAATACCCAGGAGTATTAAATTGACATCCATTATATCGACGATAAATAAGATTTTCAATTACCCCAAGAAATACAGATCGATTAATGGACGTAACGATTTTATATATAATACGTGTGTTATAGCTAGTACAAAGGCAAAAGAAACTGCGTTTTTTGCCTGCATAATCTTAAATAATTTCAATTTATAATTTGACAAATAATTGCTAATAATTTTGTTTAACATATTTCGTATGATTGTGTTATTGTTATGTTTATACATCAAGCAATTGTTGTGGATAGTGATTCCCACGTGGATAGTAATAGTGTTTAAGTGATTCTAACTTTTCTTTTCTATCATTATAGACCTACCCAATCTCCTCTGGATTATTGCCAAAAAATTAACAAGTGGGAAATATATTTCTTAATATCAACAGCACAATATATATCACAGATAGAAAATTTAAGAAAATATCCAAACAGTTTTCAGAGTTTTTATGTGTAAATAGTTCACACATTGAGTTTATTTATATTCAACTAAATTGAGTCATTAAAATATTACGTTTTAATCAATTAACTTATATGTTATTCAAGTATATAATATTGGTACCGTGCAGATCTCATATGTATAATGAAGTCTGCCATAGACACACCACCTACATGGACCAATAGAAAATTAATTACAACGATAAATTGCACTAGCGTAATTTATAATTGGAACTATTGGACCACAAACCCTTGCTAAATTTTTAGGGGGGCATATGAAACCGCTTGAAAAGGTATAATTTTTGAAGTCTTACAGAAATAAATCAAATCACTTTGAGCCCGATGCCGTACATTTTAGGTGGAATACGGGAAAGCCGCGGAAAAGTGAAAATCGTAACCCACGGGGTCGCATTTTTTCAAACGATCCTGTACGGCTTACGTTTATTTGGACTGTATTTATATCTGTGGCTCTTAGAAAGATGATGCAAAAATATAAACAAAAATAAAGGGAAAGAAATTAGATTTTCATATTAACATGGATGTACTTTTTTGCTACGCCACGCCGCGCCGTACAAATCTGGATCAACCCCCTTATACGACATTTGAAATCTTGAAAGAAAAATGACCAATCCAAGGTACTATCCAATACCAATCAAAGGTACTATCAATATAAATAAAGAAATACTCTCGAGAAAGGGCAAAGCTCACGTTTTCTAGGGTATTAAGTTAATTTGATACTGATGTATGGCTATTTATTTTTTGGTTCAATGTAAGTTAGAATTTTGATTTTATTTAGTAGCCGTACAAAAAACAATGGACTATAATAAAATTAGAAAATTGTAAAACAAGTACATTTTTATTTTTGGAATTTCAGTCACTAGATTACGTTATTCATGCGATTTACTCGATATCTTACGGAAAATTTTCAGAAAATCTTTTGCGTTTCATAGCCATTAATTTTGAGTAATTGATTTCGAATAATTACAATATCAAGTATTGCTCGAATGTAATAAAGTCTTGCAATAATTTTTTTTTCAGAGAAGCTCACTGGGTAGGAAAATTAAATTTTCCAAACACATGTACCAACTAAAATTTACGGCATGATACTAAAAATTATTATTATTTGAAATACTATTAAAATAATAAAGCTTTACGTATCAAATCACCACCCTTAACAGAGGTCTATGAAGGGGTTGCCACCCCATGGTCCACCTGATTTGTACGGCATAGCAAAAAAGTTCATCATTGTTAATATTAAAATCGAATTTCATAAAAGCCGTACGGTAGGTACTTTTCGGAAAACGAAATTTATTCCTGTACTTCTCCCATTATTTTTGTACGTTATTCACATATTTTAAGAGCCATAGATCAGATAATGATATAAATACAGTCCAAATTAACGTAAGCAATACATGATCGTTTGAAAAAATGCGACCCTCGTCGGTTACGATTTTGACTTTTCCGCAGTTTTCCCATGTCGGTATCATGTTTTGCTTTATATTTGCTTTGCATTACTTTATATTCCTAAATTATCCTAAAAATCCCCGGGACCGGTCTTGTGACGTCATTGTCGCCATATTTTTTATTTTCCCGGCCTCTACCTTACGGAGGTCCCGCTTCTGCCGATTGCAGGCATCAATAGCGGCTCGTGACATTGAAATTAGATGAAGCCGATTAACTGATTCACTTTGAAGCAGATTCAATTGATACAAAATTACATTGATATGTAAAAGCATATTTATTGATGTGGCTGTAATTATGAGTAATTTATTGATTCTACTTAACAAAGTACTTTATTAAACGTCTGTTTAGTCTAGTTGCACATTTTAGTTAAAATGTTTAATGTACCGTCTAGATTTTTCTTGTAATACATCGTCAATAGTATTTACATTTTATCTTATTTTTGACCAGTACTGGATTGTGGGTTCTGGAATAGCGTTACATACGTTTTCTAGGCCAAATAGTGGTAAATGACGAAAGACCATTTATATCATAACACTGAGCGATTAATTTTGATTCATAATTATATACCTACATAGTTAAATAATGTTTGACCTGTACGATATACGCTAACATAAAGTCCAAAAAATTATTTCCCACTAATTTTATACTAGAATTGATATATCTAAGAATAATAGAGCGTTGTGACTTTTGCACAATGTCTGTCGTATTATCCACTTGAATTGAAAAAAATATGCTTCATCTATTTATTTTGATATAGTTTCCTGAATATTATCAGAAATACATTACAAAACTTCGTTTTGTATTATTTTTGAGTGCCCAGAAAATACGGCTTTAATTTTTTCGTAGTAATTTTATAAATCTATAGGGCTGGCTCCCTTTCACATAAGATTTGAATAATCTATAAAATTTCCGTAGCACACCAGCTGTCGTCGATGGCAATGCTTTGGCATCTATCCTTTCCGGGATACTTTTGCCGGTTGTTGTGTTTTATATTATTACTTTGTTCTAGACTTTCCGTTTGTATGTATGATTGTCTGCGACCTATGGTTAGGATGTTGTAGGAAATTTGCGGGTGTTAGTTTTTCTATTGTTAGTTGTTAGTTATTTACAAAAGCTGTGGCTGAGAAGCGTTGGATACAAATTCCTTAGGTCTAAGTTAGTATTTTTGGGTCTTTTGTGTTATCTTTTATATAATTATATTTTATTATTGTCTATCTTTTTTTTTTTTTTTTCTCGATGTTCTTTTATTTATTTTGTTTTCATGCTCTTTTCATGCTATTTTGTTTTGCATGTAATTAATGCTTTTATGGTTATTTTTATTATTTTTATTTTTATATTTTTTTGGTTTATTAATTTTTCTATCTACATAATTAGTATTGGGGTTTGGATGCAGGGTCATGGAGCATAAACGAAATTCAGTGATGGATATTTTGGCGGATGTAAAAATTTAGGTATGAGTGCTGTTTGTATGGTAGTGTTTGTGTGAGTGTTAAGTCTGTTTATGAATGATGGAATGATTTTATTTTCTATATATGTATCTAAAAGTTGTGTGCCTGTTCGTTCATGCAGTATGGTATTCCTGGTTCTACTCGAGCGCCTGATATTTGTGGCTAATCTTAGCGATTTATTTTGTATTATTTGTAGGCTATTTTGTTGTGTTTTTGTGATCCAGGGATACCACACTGGAGACGCGTAAGTGAGAATTGGGCGTATATATGTTTTATACAGAAGGGTTGCCGTTTCCGTATTTGCTTGTAGCATTATATTCCCTATTTTGGCTAGTCTTAATTTAGATTTTGTGGTTATGTCTTGTATTTGTTTTGCGAATTTAAAGTACCTTTCTATATTCACCCCTAAGTATTTTAATATCGTGATATTTTTGATATTTATATCATTTATGCAGATTGTTATGTTTGGTGAATGTCTTTTATTGGTGAATATGACGACCTGCGTCGTTGCTCCGTTTACGTGTAGCCCCCATTTGTGGTAATAAGTTACAATTTCGTCTGTCTGCTGTTGCATTAGTCTTTGTATTAGTTGCGGGCTCTTTGAGTTTGTTAATGTGGCTGTATCGTCTGCGTATAATGCAACAGTGGTCCTATAGTCTTTTGGATGTGGGAGATCGTGCGTATATAGGTTAAAAAGTATTGGTCCT
Organism: Tetropium fuscum; assembly: GCA_964058915.1. NCBI lineage: Eukaryota > Metazoa > Arthropoda > Insecta > Coleoptera > Cerambycidae > Tetropium > Tetropium fuscum. The sequence continues at coordinate 6,395 of CAXKVY010005477.1, read as the reverse complement.
AGTGCAGAGCCCTGAGGTACGCCGGCTAACACTGGGCGGGACGTGGATACATCCTGTTTGACTGTCACTACGAATTTGCGATTAGATATGTATGACTGTATTATTTTAATAATACGCGTCGTATATTTCGCTAGATGTAGCTTATATAACAGTCCAGGGTGCCAGACTCTGTCAAAGGCTTTCTCGAGGTCTAGGGAGACAACCCCTGTGAGTAGACCTCGATTAAGGTTGGTGGTAATGCGTTCACAGATGCGAAACAGCTGTTGGTCGGTGGAATGGCTGGGTTGGAATCCGTATTGGAATTCGCACATTACTTTATTTGTCTGTGCGAACTCCAATACTCGGGATTGGATGAGTGAGTCTAGTAGCTTGCCTATGGATGGTAAAAGATTGATGGATCTATAGCAAGCTCGATCTGCGCGGGATTTATTTGGTTTATGTATGGGGACGACCTTGGCTGTTTTCCAATATGTGGGATAATAGGTAAGTCTCATACAGGAGTTAAATAGGTTTACTAGGAACATTACTGCAAGGTATGGTAAATTTTTAAGGGCAAAGTTGGGAATATTGTGAGGGCTGGGTGCTTTTCTGTTTCTGAGTGCTTTGATTACTGCATGTAATTGTTGCGGCGTGAAAAATATTGATTGTTCATCGTTTTTAAGTTTTTTATTGTTTAATGTATTTATAAATTCTTGTACCATTATTTGGATGGAAATTAGACGAAGCCGATTAACTGATTCACTTTGAAGCGGATTCAATTGATACAAAATTACATTGATATGTAAAAGCATATTTATTCATGTGGCTTTAATTATGAGTAATTTATTGATTCTACTTAACAAAGTACTTTATTAAACGTCTGTTTAGTCTAGTTGCACATTTTAGTTAAAATGTTTAATGTACCGTCTAGATTTTTCTTGTAATACATCGTCAATAGTATTTAAATTTTATCTAATTTTTGACCAGTACTGGATTGTGGGTTCTGGAATAGCGTTACATAGGTTTTCTAGGCCAAATAGTGGTAAAATGACGAAAGACCATTTATATCATAACACTGAGCGATTAATTTTGATTCATAATTATATACATAGTTAAATAATGTTTGACCTGTACGATATACGCTAACATAAGGCCCAAAAAATTATTTCCCACTAATTTTATACCAGAATTGATATATCTAAGAATAATAGAGCGTTGTGACTTTTGCACAATGTCTGTCGTATTATCCACTTGAATTGAAAAAAATATGCTTCATCTATTTATTTTGATATAGTTTCCTGAATATTATCAGAAATACATTACAAAACTTCGTTTTGTATTATTTTTGAGTGCCCAGAAAATACGGCTTTAAATTTTTTCGTAGTAATTTTATAAATCTATAGGGCTGGTTCCCTTTCACATAAGATTTGAATAATCTATAAAATTTCCGTATCACACCACCGCCGCCGGCGCCGATAAGTAAGTAGGTGATAACTTGTCTTATCCACCGTTGTAGCATAGAGAAAATACAGCTAGCCAATGTGCCTAAGGCATAAGGTATAGTAAAGCTAGGCGTAATCTAGCATAGTATTTCCATAAAAGATCAACGTTTTATATGTCAGTCAGCTTAGTTATTAATGCTAGTTCCAGATAATGCATATTGGATCCCCAGCTGATCGCAATTTTATACCGTCTTTTATATCGTCTATGTTGTATGTATTATATAGGTACTTCAATACCATCTATGGTGGGGTTTCTTCTTCTGAAGTACAGGGCGGCTTGTATTTTTGTCGGGCAAATAAACAAGGGTTCTTTTTTCTTGGGTCTTTGTCAGCTAATTTTTAAAATTATCATATAGAATTATCATATAGATTCCCCTTCATAAAGAGCGCCATCTTTTAGAAATCTGAATCTGAATATCTTCTTCAAAGTCAAAGCACATACCAATTTGAAGTATGTGTATAACATTACTTAAGAATTTATTAATAAAAGCAGAAAATTATGTATAATGTACGCATAATGTAATCATCGAAAACTTGATGTTTGACCTGAATCAAAAAAGATCGGTGTAACAATATTTAGTAATAAGTAACAGTAATGTTACATATTATACTCTTATCATGAGAATAAAAATGGAAAGTAATTGGTTTGGTTTGATTTCGACCAGATATCCATATATGTTTATATCTATAAAACCATCAAAAAGCCACAAATTTCTGTACAAAAGAGCTGTAATCCTCACATAATAAATCCTTAAAAAATATCCATAAATAAACATCCGAACTCAGGAGAATTGCCTTGTTGAAAATCTTTCATAAATATTCTATTAGATCTCGATTTCCGTTTACTTTCCGTATGTTCATTACAAATCAACGACAGCTTAATAATCAAGCAAGCGTAGGTGTAGATTTTATCATTGATATACAACCTTAATATAAATATTGACGTTACAATATTTAACCGTTCATTTGTCATCTGTTCGGTTGGCTTCTAATCAGTAACAGGGTCTGATAGATATAGTTTTGGTAGGTACCCATTTTTACATTGGTACTTATATTGTCTGCATTCGCATGCCAATTTAATTACCACCTGATAAGGTTTTCCAGGATATATATATATATATATATATATATATATATATATATATATATATATATATATATATATATATATATATATCTCTTCTAATTTCTTTGCTATCTTTATATATTTTTGGAGGGTTTATCTTGGGATAGTAGCAATAAAACGACTGATTATATTACTTGACGTTTCGGTCTCTTTCTTGGGCCTTTTTCAAATACATAGGCAAAATTGACAAATTTTTTTGACATAGGCAAAAATGACAGTTTTAATTAATTTTTAAGGTTACTAGACTGTTCGATTAGTATCATAGGGAAGAACATATATACATATATATATATATATATATATATATATATATATATATATATATATATATATATATATATATATATATATATATATATATATATATATATATATATATATATATATATATATATATATATATATATATATATATATATATATTTATTTTTTGGTTTGTTAATAATCACTATTAAAATTGTCTAACAAGTCTACATTGTTTAATTTTGCATTGTATAAATACAAACAAAGTTCATCGTTATTGTAACTGGAATTTTAATTATTTATAATCGCTCCTGTAAAATATGACTTTTTTTCTATGAACATGTTATGTATTTATCAAGATATTTATATTTAGAAGTTATATTTAGAATGTCGATTTGTAGTGCAACCGGTGAAAAGTTCAGTTTGCTCACTAAAGCTTTCGGATTGCCCGGTAAATCAGTGATACGCTAGTAAAAATGTTATAATTTTGCATATAAACCAAACCAATGTGCTTACCTATAGGATATCACCATGGAGGGCATACAGTGAGTGGATTTCTTCATATGCGTTGTATGAGATGTATTGTCTATATGTTTTGATATTTTTAGTACCTTAGGGTAATTTTGATTAATGATCTCCCAAGACTGTATATTTATTCGAGGCATTCATAAATATTAATGAAATTAACTTAGAAAATGTCTTATTTCTAGAGTTACACTGCATCATTCACTGTTAGGAATAGTTTTAATAAAAGTTACTATCGTAATTACTTACGTATTCTACCTATATGTGTATCAGTTATCAGTTTATGATTATATTATCATCAATAGGTGTTTGAAATTTTATATTATTTATCAAAAGTCTCATATGTGCATGACTTGATAATTTCAAAATATTTCAAGATATGTTTAATTGCCTCTTCTATATCTTTTAATATATTTATGAGGAAAATCCATTCAAATTTATATTTAATGGATTTAAAAGTTAGTAGAACAGTGAGACACACTCATCTATTGAAAATAATGCAAAACTTCTAAATGAATTTATGCTAAATGCTTACCTATATATTTTTATTTTACATTATATGGTAATGACCTACATTAGTTGAAGAAAGATTTTATATATCAAATAAATTTTCCTTCTTGATGAATCTGAGCAAATATTTGTTTGGTATGTTGGTTGATGCACATGCCAAACCAACTGAATATTTGCGTCCACACTGAACTCCACTGTACGATCTATCTTTTTTTGTTCACTTACCGCTCTTGTTACTTGAACGGCAAGTAAATTGAACTGTCAAAATAGACATTTTATGCGGCTTCAGTCATATTACTGTTTAACGTCATTTTTGACATTACATAAAACATTAAATACGTTCAAAAAATTGTATAAATTCGTTTTAATTTATTGCGATCATACAAGAAATAGTATAAGCATCACGAACGTTAAGGGTTATACCGTTCTCAGACTAAATTGGTGGCTTCGCTTCGCTCAGCCTTCAAACATTGTCTTCGATCGGTAAATGGGTAACTTACCGTTCTTGATAATACTTATACTATTGTGTGCAGTTTTCGATGGGTAGCAGGTGATATTATTGGTTTATTTTCATCTCGGGAACTGTCAACTCGGAAACTATGGGATCTTTACCTGACTTGTTGTTCAACTCGGGAACTCCTCCCGAGATTAATGTAATACGGGATTCCGGGAATTAGACCCTAGTTAAGTAAGTAGAAAGTTACTGGAAAAAAAATCATCCCCTAAAAAATATGGGCTGCAACAATAATGTTTCATAATTATTTACTTTTCTACCAAGTTGGTGCGGGGCGATTATATATCGTAATCATAGCATATGATGGAGATGTTATAATTCATTGAGAGCCAGAGATAAATCCCTATGTTGTTGTTTTCCGGTCATAAGTACCTATAATTAAAAAAAAAAAACAAGAGTGGATCTATTTTATGGTTGTGCGTCGATCGAAAAAAATGTTCGAGAAGTCCGCCAACATGAGTGCGTATCAAGTTTGGAACAAAATGTAGTTGATTTGACTGTACAAAAAGCTAAGAAAAAAGTCCGAGACGAATTAACTTCAATCACAAAAAATATTATCGAAGAAATGCAAATGGAGCCAGGTTTAGAATTTGTTATCGAGTACCAAATTTCCAAAGCAAACAATCTACATTGTACAGAGCAAGACATAAGGTACTAGGCGCTGCAAGATTCAAAGAATGTAAGGATATTGTACCTCCAGAAAACTTTGAAAACAATTTCTCTTATTCGATGACACCAGGAGAAAATTCTGTGCTTTGCCACGACTACTGCACGAATAACAATGACTGACCAAATTCGTTTGAGTCTGTTAAGCCAAACCGGAATAAACGCCATTTTTCTTTACAAATGTTTACCTTCCCCCCACCACTTAATTTTCAGAGCTATGAAAAACATTTTAAGACTAAAGTTATTCGCAATCTTACGAACATTACCGAGAACATAATATTTTCAGTATGCCTTATCGCAGCAATTTAACGAGATAGTTCATTTTTCTAATTTAACGTTACTATTTTATTACTATTTTATTATTATTTTTATTACTATTTTACGTTACTAATTTACTAATTTAATGCTGTTTTTTTAACAATGAATTTTAACAAATTTGGTTTCTTAATCACATGATTTCATTCGATACTTCTTTCTTTCAATTCAACTTGTTATAATACTTATAAGACAATGTCTAAAGTGGTTACAGTAGGTTAGATGTTACAAACAGTGGTGTACTGTTTGTAACATCGAATTATGAGACATGAAAAATTTTCAAAGGATACCCACAATTGCCGCAATGGGAGATAGGGGCAGTATAAATTTTCTTACAGCAAGCTAAAATCGGCACTATAAAGGCGCTTTCATTCAACAAGTTATGTTTTGATAAAATAGTAATAACTAATAAATTTTAACACAAAACCCATCCAAATAATACACTAAATTAAAGAATAACTGTATTACTTCTATTTCAAGAATTATTGTTGACCCCACTTTACCACAAAACGTTCGATGTTATTTAGGCATCGAAATGAATGCCAATGATGCCGGTGTGACACGGCCGAGGAACGTGTAAAATGGATACGTAGTTTTTGAATGGGAAACATTCTTATTCTGCATCACATTCACCATCCAATTGTTTTATGATATGATGAAAGGTATATAGTGTGATCAATATTTTGTTATACTACATGATAATGTCATATTGTGATGGGCGATGTATGTAAAATCATTTGTTTTTTCTTCCATTCCTGGAAATCGGTTAATCTTGACAACGCTGTTAAAAATGCGGTAGCACGTGTGAAGAGATCTATATAATGAGGGTTTTTTGCTCAGGTTTTTTTGTCTCATATTTCGATATTACAAACTATATACCTCTATATCTTCATTCATAAGAAAACCGGTGCAAAAATAATCCAAATAACCACCGGAAGCTTTTATATATAAATGCATAGCGATATCGTGGGAATGGACATCTCCAGTTGTGACGTCACGCGGCTGTGTCACGGCT
>CAXKVY010005476.1:0-16606 GCA_964058915.1 Tetropium fuscum | reverse complement strand
ATTCGTTCATATACCGTGACTTTCAAGAAACTTTCCAACAGTAAGGAACGTTTTTTAATATGCCAGTATTTATTTGTTGGGCAAAACGTAATTTGTCTAATTTTATATACGATCACTCTCCTTGCCCTGCCACTTAATAAGCAATTTATCGAACAGAAATTTTCTTCTTAAATCCAAGGGAGGCCCAGTATTTTTTGCTTCCAATACCATAATATGGGTGCTTGGTAAGTATTCTATACATATTCTAGACATTTGTTTTCACTAGCTCAACCTTTTTTAAAATGTACATCAACCGCTGATCCATAAAATATTCATCCATAATCCAAAATTGATGTTACCAAAGTCTTGTAAACCAATAAAGCAATGTTTGGATCTACTCCTAGTACGACAAATTGTTTTAAGGAGATATATTGCGTTTTCAGTTTTTTAAAATAATATATTACATATGTTCTTTCTAATTCAGCTTCTCTAAGATTATTCCTAAGAATTTTGTGAAAGTTTTGTATGGAAATGTATAACTATGTAGTTTAGTCTTGTTCAGTGGATTAAACCTTCCGCTAGTGATTGTTACTGCAACAGTTTTTGACTACGAAATAGTAAAACCCATATTTGTAAAATATTTGTCTATTTTTCCAACGGCATAATGGAGATGAGTGTTACACGAGTGTTTTTTTCTTTTTTTTTGTGCTGTTTTGTCACCCCTGGTCTCCGACTGGTCCAGAGGGTCGTTCGAGAGCCAGCCTTATTGCTTAACGACCACGCGCCACGTCCGCGGGGTAAGTGATCATTGCCAATTTATGTGTTCTGAGTAGAAAGAACGAGCCAAGTATGACTGCCTTCTGCATTATTATGATTATTATTATTATAGTTCATTTTATTTCCCTCATTTAATAATATTTTTTTGATAACTTAAATAAACAACTTATCCCGTAATTACCATTGCATTGATTCATAATATGTAATTGATAGCTATTTGACACTAGTTACTATATAATTGTAATCACTATTAAGTCGTAATGTGCCTTCATGGAGCGAATTCTTTATTAATATTCTTTAAGTAAATATTCTTGCGTGTCGCTAATTCCAAAGCAAAGCCTTAGAATATGATATTTGGATTAATCCCCTTAATGAACTTTGCTCAATCCAGTAAATTAAGGAACTTTTCTCTTGGTCGGCGTCTGATACTCCATGCAAAAGTTTTCTGTTTCGCTGGGAAATTCAAGAATCTAAAGTTTGGCACTTTGTGTTATTCAACAAACAGTTTTGTAAACAATATTGCTCCATGCTCGAAGGATCACGAAAGAAGGTCAAAAGAAGACAAATTTTATAATAAGTAAGTAAACGGGACCTGTTTTCCCTTGCGAAATGCGAGATAGAATAACACGTTACATTCTATTGTGAACCAATGAAAAAAATCTTAAACAGAAATTCAATTGCAACCAAGTTTCACCATTAATAAGTTTATAATTTGTTCTACAATTTTAATGAATTTTGAATACGGCATGTTTCATTATGCTTTTCTACAAATGTCCGTGTCGTAACTGAGAGTAGTGTCGTAGTTGAAAGGGAGTAGGTATATTAAATAAATTGGAATAGTGTAAAAAAGCACTCAGTATTTAATTCTTATTTGATGCCGTCCATTTTTTTCAATCCTTTCTATTGAGTTTTCAGATATCGCTCATCAGGAAGAAAACCGTCAATACTTACACCCTTATACCTGAACATATATACGGAAATGAATCATTTAGTTGTAGATCACCATATTTAGATACTCAATGAAGGCGAAAGAACTTGTACAACTTCTAAGTGATTTGTTTCCGTATATATGTCCAGATATACAGCTGGTAAGTGTGTCTTCCTTTGATTATTCATCTGCTATGTATTTGATTATTTCTCTGTCAATTGCTACAAATGAACGAAACAAATCCAAGATTTTTTTTCACATAATAAATATGAATAGCAAATAACTTAAAAGCTAATAACAAACTTAAAAGCTACGTAACAAATCTATTACATGGGACCAAGTCTTCTGACGCAATATTTCTTAATTCTAGCAAATTTTGAATTGTTTATTACCTTGTAAAATATGTTAATTATTTTATCACCACGCACAAAACTTATTACTTTTTGGTTTCACTGGTACACGAACATGCTGCTGGACTCTGGTGGTGGTGTCATCTAGCGGGATGTCACTGTGCCTCTGGAATGGTGACTGCCTCCGCTGGAATCTCTGCTTTGGGATTTATTCACCTTCAAATTTATAACTTACTGCTGCTGAATTTGCATTCTATCACTAATTACTGTGAAAAATTGTTTCTTTTCCTTGTTTGTTGTTGATCGCAAATTTATTCTACTGGTCTGGGATGCTACCAAGCCTCTCACTTCTTATTTGTAAAAACGACGAAAACACCTCTTCATGCAGTTTTATCTGCTTCTAGACCATTTACACAGGTATTATTGCTTACTTCGCACAAATTAACAATTATAATATTTTTTTTATAATAAATTTTCATGAAATTCAGGAGCGTTTAGGCTATTTAGTAATTTATGTATTTATGAATTTATGAAAACTCACACTATTAATATATCTTGGATTTTGTAAACTTGTAAAATGGAAACGATTTAATCGAAAATTGTGGTCTGAGTTAATAGCAGGATATTTTTGCTCTTGTAATAAGCTAAATATTTTTAAAAACTTTCTTTGTATACTTTCAAAACTGGCCTATTCCAATTTTAAACATACAAATGTGTTAAATGTGAGAGTGTATGACATAATCTCAGAGAAACCACGAGCATTTCTAATAAAAAGACCTAGTGATCGAATTGAGGAGGAAATTAATGCTTCTATATGTTTGGCGAGCTTGCTGTTGAATATAAACTGTATGCAAAGATCTTTTACTGATACTAAGCGACTTAATATTGTGTGGTTTATAATCAAAGACAATTGTTGTTTTTTTCCTAGTAAACGACACGATATTACACTTTTCAATATTTAATGGCAATTAATTTACTAGGTAACCAGGTTTAAGTTTTTATAAGTTAGGATTGAAGCATATCATAGTCGGAAATTGATATAATATTACAAATTATTTTTAAGTCATCAGCATACAATAATGAAAAATAATTGAGATCAGTGTTGATGTCAAATGTTGATGAAAAATCTCCAATTTTCCAAGGAGAGATCGCTGTGGAACGATCGATTATGATGTAAGCATGGTAGACTGAAAACCTTGATATTATACAAATTAGTCTATGAAATAAATGGCATCGGAGTTAATAAATGTGGTTGAAAAACCGAAATTTTTCAGCGTATTTAATCGTTTATTCATTCCAATTCATTATTTTTCAATTTCATTCGCGTCTCTTTGAGCTTGAGCTTCGTGCCAAACATAAGTTTGTACTACCTCTTTGTCTTTTAAACTAATTACTGTGAAATTGAATACATAAGTATCGAAACAGCACAATTATCAGAATTTTATATATATATATATATATATATATATATATATATATATATATATATATATATATATATATATATATATATATATATATATATATATTGTATATATATATATATATATATATATATATATATATATATATATATATATATATATATATATATATATATATATATATATATATATATATATATATATATATATATATATATATATATATATATATATATATATATATATTGTATATATATATATATATATATATATATATATATATATATATATATATATATATATATATATATATATATATATATATATATATATATATATATATATATATATGTATATATATATATATATTAGCTTTGAAATTATTTGCTATTCATATTTATTCTGTACAACTTCTAAGTGGTTCGTTTTCGTATGTATAGTGATTCATTTCCGTATGTGTGTCCAGACATAGCACTGGTAAGTGTGTTTTCTTTCTTATTCGTCTATTTGCTTATTTCTATGTAATGAAATGCTACAAACCCAAGATTACTTTTCACAAAATAAATATGAATAGCAAAGAATTTCAAAGCTAATAAATATATCCAGGGTGAAAATTGGATTTTTTTCGAGAATTTTGGAAAAAACAATTAATATATACAACCAACAAATGATTTTAGTTTTGACTAAGCAAGCAATTTCTGTATCACTCCCTCTTTGAATGCTTCAGAACTCTATTGTATATATAATTCAATATTTTCCCGCATATAGTTGGAAAAAGTAGTTGTTTTTCAATAGGTTCAACAAGATTTTATGCATTTTAAAGTTTAACATCTTCTGGATAACTGTATGCCTAATGCTTTTATATATAATATGTTCAAATAGAACAAATATAAATAGTAGACTAGGTTTGTGTATTCTAAGAATGAGTTCCGTCAAAAACTAATGTCATAAAACGTCACTGCAAGTGTTGGTGTATTGGTAATTTAAATTCAAGTATGAATGATCAATGAAATAAATCGTATACTGCTCTGAAGATCCTCAAGAAAGGTAAAAGAACTTGTACAACTTCTAAGTGGTTCGTTTTCGTATGTATAGTGATTCATTTCCGTATGTGTGTCCAGACATAGCACTGGTAAGTGTGTTTTCTTTCTTATTCGTCTATTTGCTTATTTCTATGTAATGAAATGCTACAAACCCAAGATTACTTTTCACAATATATATATATATATATATATATATATATATATATATATATATATATATATATATATATATATATATATATATATATATATATATATATATATATATATATATATATATATATATATATATATATATATTGTGTTATTGTGTTTATATTTATTTTACAATGTTTTATATATTTACTGGCCTACTTATGGTATGGCAAATTGTAAAATAAAGTATCACTTATGGGATTGATAATTGAGACGATAATAGTTATCGCATAGCAGAGACAAACCTGATAACAGAACAGAATACTTACGCTCTCTTCCTGCTAATGCTTCCCTCCTTAGGGCGCCAGTTCTCAGAACAATTATTTTTCTGAGGAAGGTTCACTATAGAGCATGACTCTCTCATCCAGTAGGGGAGGTTCTATTAGATTGATAATTTTTATTTTTATTTAGGATCTTAGACACGTCAAACTGTATGATTGCACAAGAATTGAAGCAACGATAGATGTATATATATGCGGAAGATAGAAATTGTATATTCTATTCAATCATTAACTGTGAAAAGTATACCTTGAAAAGTAAAATAATGACACAGAAGCTACATATGTTTAGGTTTAATTATATCGGCTTTAAATCAGAAATTATTGTGTCCAAAGGACAAGCAAAACGTAGAAACAAAAAGAGAAGTTTATGAAAATTTGAAAAGTTATGAACTTATTACTAGCCTACGCCAAACCTACGCAACTTAAACTTACTACATGGGCAATAAAGGCCTCTATAACAATACTTATACTGATATACTTATAACTAAAATGTTTGGAATGTTATTACCTTTAAAAGTTTTGTAATCCTGTTCATGCGAAGCACTCACAATTTTATTTATATTCACTTGGCACTTAATTATTTGTTTTGTCTGGAATCGGCTGCTACCTACTGTCCTCTCTCGGGATTCTTTTGAACTTTATACAGTTAATACCTTTCTCCGCTCACCTGCCGCCATCTATTATCCTCATTACATTGCACTGGAGATTTTAGATTTTCCAAGCCGTATTCTTGTAATGTATTTTATCTTGCTAATTACCTTACTTTGCATTCACGTGGAGAATATTGACTATTGTATGTTGCATATATTCCCCTATTCTGCAACTATAGACTGCCTGGGAACGCCGCACTTGAAAAACGTAGAACTTTCTACCCGAATTACACTGAACTTTTATTATATCTTCTCGGACACACTTATCCTTTGTTTAGTACTTGTCACACAAATTATTCAGCTTAAACTTATAAATTATACAATTTTTATTCATCCATTCGGATGGAGCTGCCGCTTGGGACGCTATGTTTTTTACTTCTCTTTGTTATCCGTTCCTCCGGAAGTTCTACTTATTATAAACAACTGAACTTCCCCTTAACTACGAGCTTCTCGTTATATTTTTTTACTTAATGTAGCCAATCATAGAACAGCTAGTATTTATAATTTCTTTGGTTTACCTTTTACAGTCATTATTTATGGTCTAAAGGTTTTACATTTTACATCTGATCTACACACATTATTTATACATCTTTCTCGCAATGTCAATCTTATTTTCATCATAACATAGCACTGTCATGTTTGTATCTGGTTCGGGATTAAACTCTCGAAACTGCTTCTTTTTAGCGATGCTAACACAATTTTCTTTTTAAACTAGACATAGTTTATGTAGATGTTGTATTACATAAATTTTATTGCACTGTGTCTATCGCGATTATATGAGACTTGGAGTTTTGCGCTGATAAATAACCCTGATATAAATATAACTAGACACTGAACAATGAGATTCCTGATTGCCGGTTGACATTTGTGGTGTGCTGTTGAAGCATATAGAGATGCGTGCGTTGGCAATGTTACTAGAGTTGGGACTTTTTATTTAGCATATAATTTACATTATTTTATTGTTTGATGTTTTTTTAGTTTTTAACCTTTGATTTGGGCTCTAAATATTCATTTATCTATATATATATATATATATATATATATATATATATATATATATATATATATATATATATATATATATATATATATATCACAATATATACACATATATACAGACATACACATATAAACATATATATATATATATGTTACCACAACCAACTACTTAACTAATTCGATAATTGTAACTAAGTATATAATAAGTACTAGAATTTAAAAATTACTAAATATGTAATATATTTTATTGTGTGGGTAATGGATAAACCTTTACCACAGGACGCTTAAAAATCCCATTTTTTGTCTTAACTGAAACTACTCTAACTATACCGTCCCACCCAGGAAATACTTCCACAATTTGTCCCAGAGGCCATTGTAAGGGTCCGGTATTGGCTTGCTGTATCAAAACAATAGTACCAACTTTGATTGGATTTGATGATGTATTCCAGCGCTCTCGAACTTGTAAGGTATTTAAATATTCTATATGCCAGCGTTTCCAATAATCCTGGACAATACGGTCTATCAACTGATATCGATTTAATCGATTTATATTTTCCATCCGGAGATCGGTAGCCGGTAATCTTTGAAGTGGGGTTAAAGTTAAAAAATGAGCTGGGGTAAGCGCTAGAGGTTCAGCAGGGTCAGAACTTAAAATGCACAATGGGCACTTTGCACTTATTAAGCAAAGCTTCTATTTGTACCAAAAGGGTATTCATTTCTTCATAGGAAAGCAATTGATTACCAACTATTTTAGACAAATGGGTTTTCACCGATTTCACATTGCTTTCCCATAAAGCTCCAAAATGAGGTGCCGAAGGTGGATTGAATTTCCATTCTATGCCCCTAGTACTAAGTTCATTTATAACTTTATCCTCAAAATTTTTAGAAGTTACTAGGGTATATATTTCATTCAAAACAGCTTTAGCTCCAATAAAATTAGTTCCGCAGTCGGAATACATGACGGAACAAAGGCCTCTACGTGATAAAAAGCGTTTAAAGGCTTGCAAAATATTTGCAGTTGACAAATCCGATACTAATTCTAAATGTAAGGCCTTCGTTGTCAAACAGACAAATAAACATATATATGCCTTTTGAGAACGTGCTCCTCTTTTTCTATTTATTCTATTTAATAATATATATAAGGGTCCTGCATAGCATAGTATATAAGGGTCCTGCATATAATGGAGAAATGGTTTAGCCTGTTGAACCCTACACGGGGGTAAATCACCCATCAACGGAAATTTGGGTTGGGGGCGCATTTTAAAACAAAAGTTAAATTTGTGTATACGATTTCTAACTACTCCTCGCGCGGCAAAAATCCAAAATCGTTGTCTTATTAAAGAAAAAACTAAATTAGGACCAGTATGAAAGTTTGAACGATGATAGTGATCTATCAATAAATCTACTACACGATCATGTTTAGGAAGTAATATTGGATGCTGACTATCAAATTCTAAATGTGAATTTACTAAACGCCCACCTACTCTTAATAAACCATCTTTTAAAAATGGCCTAAGTTTACGCAAGGGAGACGATATGTGTTTCTTATTTTCTAATGTTGAAATTTCTTTAGAGAAATGAATGTTTTGTACAATTTTTATTATTACATTTTCTGCCTTTTCAAGATCACAGCTAGTAATGTTTACTACTCGTGGTACCTTTTTTATGAATCGGAGTACGTAAACCGTACTTCGTAATAATTTTTGCCATGATGAACATCGATCTACTAAAGACATTAAGGGATGAACCGATTTATCATTAATGACTAAAGAAATAACTTTCAATTCTAAAGAAGTACTACTCTCTTTATTTAAATTTCTAATAGGCCAATCAATTTCATTATTTCTTGACCAATTAGGTCCTGTGATCCATGAATCATTAGCCATAAAACGTAAGGGTGTTAAACCTCTAGAAAGACAATCAGAAATATTGTCTTTACCATCTATATGATACCAAAATGCAGAGGGTGCTAAATTTTGTATCTTTGTGACGCGATTAGCTACAAAAGTCTTCCATCTGTGTGGAGGAGAATTAATCCAACTTAAAGCAACTGTTGAATCAGAAATCGCATAAATTTTGTCAATTACCATACGGGACTTAAGTGTTTCTGCTATAAAATTAAGAAGTTTTGACAATAAATATGCAGCACAAAGTTCTAATCTAGGGATTGAAATGACCTTGAGAAACTTTTGATTTTGAACAAATGAAATTAGTTAAAACTATATTGTCCGTTACGGTACGTAAGTAAACTATTGCTCCATAAGAGGTTTCACAGGCATCTGAGAAGCCTACTAAAATAGCACTAGAATTTTTGAAAAAACCTAAATGACGTGGTACTCTGAACTTGCTTAACTGTGGCAATTCATTTAAAAATTCATTCCACTGTTTTACAAAACTATCAGGTGGAATTTCATCCCATTCTAAACCGAGAGTCCACAATTTTTTAATTAACAATTTTATTAATAATACTACAGGAGCTATTAAACCTAAGGGATCAAAAAATCGTGCTGCAACTGACAAAATATTTCTCTTGGTGCATTCGCGGGTTTCGGAGTGTATTTTAAAGGAAAAACTATCTAAATTAGGTTGCCATTGAATACCTAAAACCTTCAAATAATCCGTTTCGAAATCTACTACACATAAAATTTAATAAATCTGCGGAATTAACAGACCATTTTACTAAATTAAATCCACCACACTTAAATAATTGTAATAACTGTGTATATAATATTTTTGCTCCATCAACACTTGAAATGCTAGAAGCAAGATCGTCCACGTACATATCTCTACAAACTACTTGTGAAGCTAAAGGATACAAGCTAGCTTCATCCAATGCTAACTGCTAAACAGTTCTCAATGCTAAGAATGGAGATGACTTTACTCCGAACGATACAGTATTTAACTCGTAAGTGTCAACTGGCTTTTCATTTGAATCTCTCCATAATATACGCTGAAATCGTCTATGTTCAGGACACAATAATATTTGTCTATACATTTGGCGTATATCGGCTGTAAATGCTACTTTATGCAAACGAAAGTGAATAAACATACTTAAAACGTCTGATTGTAATTTAGGCCCGGTGTATAAAAGGTCATTCAGAGAAAAAGAGCTATCTGTTTTTGCACTGGCATCAAATACCACCCGCAGTGGCGTGCTAGAACTATCTATTTTAAAAATTCCATGATGGGGAATATAATACGAGGGGCTCAAAGACGGCTCACTAGTAATTTTTGTCATGTGGCCTTGTTCAATATAATCTTTTATTATATCCGAGTATTGCCTTCTGTACTCTAGGCAATGCTGAAACCTTTTCTCTAACGAAATAAATCTTCTGAAAGCAACTGCATATGAATCTCCTAAGTTTTCCGAAGGATTTTTAAAAAGTAAAGCTACTATATATCTACCAGAAGGGTCTCGTTTATATGTATTGTTAAATATTTTCTCACATTCTATATCATCTGAATTTTGAATATTCTGAACTGGTACTTCTTCCAGTTCCCAAAATCTACTAAATTTTCAAGCGGCGAATCTAATATTGTACAGAAATTTTGGCTCACTAGACTATCTGAAAGAATTGGGGCGCTGCCCATTAGGACAAATCCTAAACTAGTTTCTATGGCTATGGGTAAATGCGGTGGCCCTACTATACGTTTTTGGCCTAATATATATGGAAATAAGTCAGCACCTATTATTCCGTCAATCTCATTGGGAATATTAAAAGTACTATCAGCAAGTGGTAAATTCATAAGATATGATAATGAGTCGGTATCAACGATGGAATGTGGTAAATTATCTGTAATATTTTCAACAACTAAAGCTTCTAATGGATAGCGTTTAGTAGAATCCAAACACGAAGTAAAAATTAAATTAACTTGCCCTTTAGCTGAACAAGTGGCTACGCCTATGCCTCGCACTGTTTTTAGTTATAGGCAATTTCAATCGTCTACAACATTTTAATGTAATAAAATGAGCTTGACTTGCCGAATCTAATAAAAATCTAGCTCTGTATTTTTCTACATTTTGTCCGTTAATATTAATAAGAGCGGTTGATATTAAGACCGTTCTACTAAGTTTGGATTTCCCTTCAACTGTACTAGAGCAGGTACTTACATGAGTTATGGCAATATTCGTATTATCAGACCCAGGTGTAGGTTGTATAGAAACTTGTGGATTTATTCCACTTCCGGTAGGTATGTTTATCATAGATTGCTGTGTTGCAATCGGTACCGAAAAACCATCTCTATTTTCTAACTGATTTTAACCAAAATGCAACAAATAATTATGTCTAAGATGACAAATTCTACAATTAATTTTACTTTTACATGCTATTACTTTATGTGTACCAAAACAATTAATACGTAAGTATTTATTTCTAACTAATTTATGACGATCTACGGGAGACAATTCTAGAAATTTTGGACAGTTGAATATTAAATGTGTATTTCCATTACATATTAGACATATTTTATCAAAATTAGTATTCTTCTGAACAAGGAAGTTCTGAGAATATTTTGGTTTCGAATTACTATTTGAAGATATAGTGGAAAACGTTTTATTACGAGCCTAAATTTTTGTTTGTTCTTTAACAAACAAAATAATTTCCTCGTAGGACGGTATATCAGAGTTTCTATGGGTATTTTCAAATAAGTTTTTAGTCTCAGAGTCAAGTTTCTTCAAAGCTAAATAGGATAAGATGTAATCAAATGAATCAGTAATTTCTAATTTTTTAAGTGGTTTTGTAGAGGTATCAAACTTTTCTAAGAAATTATTTAGATTATTAGCAGAAGCATCTAAATATGTATTTGCTAACAAGCGCTTATCTTGAAATTTATCAACTAAAGTTTGCCAAATAATATTATAATTATCACCTATTGGTGGTATTCCAGAGCAAGCAGCTAAAGCTTTTCCACTCAATTTTCCAATCAAATAATTCACCCTACCTACATCACTTAAATCCTGAATTTCATCAATAAGGTCCTTGAAACTTTCATAAAAAGTTGGCCATTCTAAAGGATTACCTGAAAATCCTAATAATTCTATTTGTGGTAACCTAGATATATGTTTTATTGACTTGGACCCATTGCTATTACTAGTATTAAGATTATTTTGTTCTGGTTTAACAAGAACATTTTCTGCAGCACATAAAATGTGACAGTATAATTCATCAAATGCCTCCAGGGGTTGATAATTAGGTTCATAATTTTCATCTATCTCAAAACTAAGGGTATTAATATCATCCAAAACTTTAAAAAAATACTCTTTGGTTTCGTCTAATGATTGAAATTTAATTTTAAAATTATTTAAATCTGCCTCTCCATCAATATGTTGACTTAAATCAAACATTTTTTGTAATCTACTAAAGTACTGTTCCTTTTTTGTTGTAAGCATATTGAGTTGATGCTGTTTTTTAGCAAGAGCCATTTTGCAAACACAATCTACTATCTAAAATTTCTATCCAAGTTATAGGTACTTATATCCAATTTTTCCAAAATTTATAAACTAACTAGGATATAGGTACTTACTTAATTATGTAACACTTTAAAGGAAACTTAAAATTATCTTGAAGTGATAATAGTATCTAAATAGTTACAAAATTAGCATTTAAAATATGTATTTTTCTATAAACGTTCTATATGTATTTTTCTATTAATATTCTATAAACCATCTATTTTAATCTATGATTTTCTAAACTATCCTGGCTCGATGGTACCAAAAAATATGGTAACTATTATTGCTGGTTCTACTATATTATTTTGTCTAAACAATGGACTGTATCGAATAACACTTTTACAACTATCATATTGTACTCACCATTTGTTCTCTAGAAGTGGCACTATTTCACAGCTTTTATTAAATATTATGGATAAGATCAGGAGGATAACGAACGGAAAATTAATGGAAATAATATTTAATATGTATGACTACTAATTTGTAAATACAATATTATAGCGGGTTTTCTATTTAAGCACTGTCTATCTAATATACTAATACTCTACTATCTTATTTACTATATATATATATATATATATATATATATATATATATATATATATATATATATATATATATATATATATATATATATATATATATATATATATATATATATATATATATATATATATATATATATATATATATATATATATATATATATATATATATATATATATATATATATATATATATATATATATATATATATATATATATATATATATATATATATATATATATATATATATATATATATATATATATATATATATATATATATATATATATATATATATATATATATATATATATATATATATATATATATATATATATATATATATATATATATATATATATATATATATATATATATATATATATATATATATATATATATATATATATATATATATATATATATATATATATATATATATATATATATATATATATATATATATATATATATATATATATATATATATATATATATATATATATATATATATATATATATATATATATATATATATATATATATATATATATATATATATATATATATATATATATATATATATATATATATATATATATATATATATATATATATATATATATATATATATATATATATATATATATATATATATATATATATTACAGCGCCTATATATTGTACGATGATGATATTGGTAATTATGTCATTAGTTACGTTGATATAATAGAAACATGACTAAATTTTATATAGTTGGTTTAAATTTATTGAACACATAAGTTCAGGTTCCTTCATATTATATTGTAATTGCATGGGCCTCTTAACGTACGCACAATGTTCTGGTCGGTGTTCTGGTTTCCCATTCTCGCTAATATGTGGATTATGTAGAGCCGTCATAAAGGATCACAAGCGATCACACGTGATGACATGAAGTACTGCATGGATTTGCTTCGTCCATTTGCTGATTTAGTATCTATGTGTATATTCTCTATTAATTCAATGAGTATAATAATAAACAGAAATATATATTTTAAAATAGCCATTTTGAATAAATTAAACTGGGTGTACATATTGGTATAATTATACACGGTATAATGTTATACCATGTATAATATCTTAAATTATTGGGTACCATAGATGAGTGCATTCTTAAAACTAATATTAGTCATCGAAATTATCCCCCTTGGTACAATTCAGATTATCAGATATCTAAAACTGAAGCATGAAGCTTGTAGATACTATGTCAACAATAGTAATTTCTTAGCCTTCGAAGAGTTAAGTTACTAAGGGAGTACATTAAAATAGAAATCTTCATATAAACAGTAATATTAAGAAAAAAGTCAATAATTCCGAATTGCTGGATCCTAGTAGTATAGTTGATACGTTTGCTCAATATTTTCAAGAGACATATTCCAATTCCGATAGCATACCTGCTGATACGTAGTATTCAAACACCGACACACCTCATTTTACTAAATTTTCTGAACTTGCTGCCCCAAATAAACTTAAAACAAAAGTAACTATGGGCCCTTATGAATTTCCACCGTTTCTCTTATATGATTGTACCCTCGTTTTGGCTAAGCCTGTTGCTTTCCTCTCCAACATATCGCTAAAAGCAAATCACTTTCCTGACCATTTCTTTTCTTTCCATTTTAAAACAATCTGAATTTATACCCGTATAGAAAAACGACGAAAAATAAAAAAATCAAATTATTGTTAAATGTTAATATTAATGACCCATTACTATTGTTAATGACCTATCAAAGTTTTTTGAATTCTTGCTATATGAACCACTTTATGCTTATGTTAAAAATGGAATTACTGAATGTCAACATGGCTTCATGAAAGGAAGATCAACTTCCAGAGAATCCTGATATTTTTTAATATCATAATAAATTGTATTGTATATAATTTTAATATTCCGTATCTGTTACATGCAGATTAACTAAGACTCTACTCTAGAAACAGCAGCGTACACGATTGCTTGGCTCTTTAAACGGCAATCAGTAAAATATTATTGTGGTGTAGAGCAATCTGCAACTAAATGTTAGTAAGTGCTTTATAATGACATAGGTATTATATCGAACAGTCCTCTATAATATTCAGTTATATTATAGACTACTCACTGCTATCTAGACGCAGTAATTTTCGAGATCTCGGTGTCACGTTTGACAGCAACATGTCATTTTCAGTGCAAAATATTTCCAGAGACGCGCTTAAAACTTTAGGTTTTATAATACATCATTCTCATGGTTTTAAGAACGTTGAAATTCTTAAACTCCTGTACTATTCGTACATTAGATTTAGACTGGAATATGGATCAGTTGCTTGGAGTCCTTATATATAGGGCTTTCATGTAATCCCGAAATCCACAATATCAGTTTATTTTTATTTCCTAGTGAATAAAATTTCTATAAGTTGGTATTTGAGGAGTTACCATGTAAATAACTAAATAAAAGTGCATACAATATGAAATGTCAATTCATAGATTTCATGGTCAATAATGCACAGACGTGCCTGAGATTGTTCAATGAAATTAATTCCGACTTTTTAGCGAAATTTACGTGTTTTTCCAGAATTTTAATATGCGAATTAATTTTCTTATATTAAACAATAGTTCTTTTTAGAACTGGGAAAGCTCCTTCAGTTTTTTACAAAGTTGTACTTATAAAATTGGGGCACATGGAAAGAAGATTGTAGTTGGTCGTATTATTTGCAATCTTGCATGGAACAATTTTCTGAAGAATTTCCCGATGAAAATATTGTATAAGATAATTTTAAATACCACAAATCAGTGCTTTTTGAACCGCATGAAGAAAAACATTGTATTTTACTTTACCTTACTGAATTTATACATTACCTTACTAAATTTATTGAGACATTTGTAAGTGACATTTACAAATTAGCGATCGGTAAGTGATTACTTACCGATCATCAGGGAGGCAGTAAGTAAACCACGCTGCGAATAGCTTGAAGGTTTTCTCTTATTATCTCTCTCAGGACTTGTTGGGAATAATTATGGCGAAGCATCCTACTTGCCAAATATTTTCTAAGCTTGAATCGTAACGTTCTTGAGTCATTTGTAAAATATATTTATATTTTTTTAGTTTTGATTAAATTAGGTCGATTAAATACGAGGGTGCAAAAAACTAGACACTTACTGGTTTCGGATGATTTGGAAATCTCGACTTCGTCTCGATCTCCAAGCATATGGTCAACAGTAAAGACTACTTACTAATTCTAACATTTTTTGGCTTGTTCATTTTTACATAATTTATTTATTTCTAATAGTTTTTTGTCCATAGGCCTGTCGATTGGTACTTATCACTTAGTACCTTGTGATAAACAACAACACATGCATCCTTACAAGGTTACAATGGTTCAACAATTATATCCACTTGACTTCCACCAATGGATACAATATTGTCAGTGGTTTAATGAACAATTAAACAATAATGATTCATTAGACCTGACATTTTCCTCTGATAAGGCATGGGTACATTTATCGGGCAGAAGGTTGTTGTATGGGTGGCAAACTTCAACTTGGGTATTTCCAGCAAGACGGAATCCCAAGTACATGCTGCAGTGCAGATTCTAAGATATTTACATGAATATTGTGGTGACCATGTAATTAATAGGGGTTTGTGGCTTGCACGAAATCCTGATCTTACACGCCTACACTTCTATCAGTTTGGACAAATTAAAAATAACATTTTTAAAAATCGCCTCTATACACTTGAAGATTTAGAGGCAGCAATTCAGCAAGAAATACAAAGCATAACTCCGAATGAACTTGAACGTGTTTTTGTGTGCATGAAACGCAGAGTAAATTTGTGTTTATAAACCCTACCGGCGACCGAATATTGTTAATTTGTGACGTCACAGTTTTTTTCGGGCTACTCAATTGTATCGCTGTTTAGATCCTTCATACTGATCGCGCGGAGTCAGAAATCTTTTTTTGTCAAGTACACGTTTTATTAC
>CAXKVY010005475.1:0-21597 GCA_964058915.1 Tetropium fuscum | reverse complement strand
TTTCCTCGTAGCAGTTCTCATGGTCACAACAAAGTATAAAGTGGCTGCGAAGAAGTTGTTAAATCACCGTAAATCTCTCTTCGATCCATCCGCAAAATAAAAGCAAAGCTGTTTTCCAGGCTACGGTTGAATTGAATTATTAAAAAAAAGGCAAAACCCGTTCCGCCAGTATTTATTCAAGTTTACGAGGCCGTAAAGCGATAGCGCGTGGTGGGACTTTTTAATTGCATTTTTATCTCGAACACGCTACAATTTATTTTCTTTCATGTGCCACACAATTGCGTACGAAAGATACAGCCCGGAAAATTTCAATAAGATAAATTGCTCCGTCTATTACGTATATAGGAAGCTTACTTTCGACGCAATGCCCGTATTAATGTAGTATTCCAGATTTTTCCGTCCCCAATTATCAGATCGTGCACATTCGAATTCAATTCCATTAAAGATATACGGAACGTGACGCAGCAACTAACTACTCAAAAAAGATTCACGAACATTATGATCGCTCCTCGATTTAACAGTTACAGAAACATTTTTAAAATGGGCATTCAACGGGGAATTAATTATGGATCTCGAGTTCGACTGTTATTGTAATCGGACACCAGCGTTTTAATAATAAGCTGGTGGTGATCGTTAATCAGTGTGATGTGACCAGTTTTTATAGAATTCCTATTCTTTAAATAGGCATAATTTCAAGGTCGTGGAGTTAACCTTCAGATGAGAGCCCGTCACCTAGTCAACAGACACATAATTTGGTCATAAAAAACGGTTACGTTAGTCGACTGGTAGTGTATCCCAGAAGCGCATAAAAAACGCATTTTATCTTTAATTACGTCTAGTTTTTTGTTTGGCCCGCGATAATGGACGCACCGCTGCCGTGTCCTTCGATTGACATTGCGCCTGACTCAGACGCCGCCGCCATGATGGCCAAGTAAAGTTGAGCAGTAATAAAACGGCGGATAATAAAATGAAACATAAATAATAGAAGTAAGAGGAAATGCGTTATCTCCTAGGGAGCAAACAATACAATGCGGGAGCGATATAAAAACTATAGGAGCTACAAAAAATGGGAATGAATTGTAAACGGTTTTACCCTTTTCGAGACTGCTGCAGATGACATCTATAAGTTTTTCTCAAGGGGAGGGGTTGAAATTGTACTATGGCGCGTTTCGCTCAGGCTCAAAGCCGTAAAATCCGTCGCAAATCTCGTTTTTCCACAAACTTTTTACACATAATATAATGGATAGCTTAGCAACCAGTTGCATGCACTGAGTGAAAAAAAAATTATCTTCATGGATCCCAGTTTTTTTTAACCAAACGTTGGGTGTCCCAAGTCTCCTTAATGGATACTTGGGACACTAAATTTTATATGCATGTAGACTAGGTTTATATAGAGCATGTCAAACGAATATTGGAACGGGTGAGGTAGTGAGCGAGACTTGGGACAATAACTAAACTTAAAAATGCTAAAATAGAATTTTTATTAGACACATAAGAAACGATTTATAAAAATTCAGACTACCTGTTGTTACAAATAGAATTTCGCAAAGAGTAGGGAACACGGGAACACGAAATGAGCATGTTCAGGTTAAGGTCAAAGGTACAAGGCCGCCCCCTTAAAAACTGAATTAAGAGCTTTTAAGAGCTTTTAGAGTGCTTTTCAGAGCGTTTAGAGTGATTTTGAGTGCTCTCAAAATAATTTCTAAAAAGCAGTTTAAAGGGGTAATTTTCAATTTTTGGGGAGGGGTGACCTAAACATTGAATCCCTGGACATGCCCATTTCGTGTTCCTATTACCTATTTATTACAAAGCAATAAGTTTCCCTTTTTTGTCAAGAGCTTTTGGCAACTTTTTATCAATTTGGATTTCGTTAACAATCTTCAACAATTTGGCATATTGTCCCAAGTCTTCTTCTTTTAAGATCTTTTGAGAGCTTTTAGGGTGCTTTTAAGAGCTCTCAAAAGCATTCTAATGCTCTTAAAGGCAGTATAAAAGCACTTCAAAAACACTCCAAAAATCTCTCAAAAACACTTAAGAGCTCTAAAAAAATTACTCTAAATGCTCTCAAAAGCACTTAGAGTGCTTTAAAGCCTCCAAAGGGGTCTTAATTCATTTTTTTGGGGGGGGGAGGATTTTCACCCGAAAATTGAATCCCTGGACATGTCTATTTCGTGTTCTCGTTACCTATTTACTACAAAGCAATTTCCCGTTTTTTGTCAAGAGCTTTTCTC
Source organism: Tetropium fuscum (assembly GCA_964058915.1). NCBI lineage: Eukaryota > Metazoa > Arthropoda > Insecta > Coleoptera > Cerambycidae > Tetropium > Tetropium fuscum. Next base: position 19,366 of record CAXKVY010005475.1, on the reverse strand, counting down.
AAGCAAGGCAACTTTTTATTAATTTGGCTTTCGTTAATTGTTGCTATATCTTCAACAATTGACATGTTCTTGTCTCAAGTCTCACAATTCGTATATTCTTGTTCAATGGCATGTTCTTGTCCCAAGTCTTCAAAATATAGAATCTTTCTTCAAAAACAAAAAATGAGGCTTTTAAGATCTCTTGGAAGCTTTTAGGTTGCTTTTAAGAGCTCTCTAAATGCTATTAAAAGCAGTCTAAAAGCACTCAGTCACTTTAAAAACTCTCAAAAAACACTTTAAAATCTCTCAGAAGTACTCTAAGAGCTCTCATAAAAATCACTCTAAAAGCTCTCAAAACGTTCTATAGAACTACTCAAAAGCTCAACTCCCACCCTAAAACCCTTAAAAGCAGTTTAAAGGATCTTAATTCAATTTGTGGGGGGTGACCTTTACTTTGACCTGACAATTGAATCCCTGTATTCAAAATTGAATCCATTTTGTGTTCCCATTACCTATTTACTACAAAGCAATAATTTTCCTTTTTTTGTCAAGAGCAACTTTTTATTAATTTGGCTTTCGTTAACTGTTGCTATATCTTCAACAATTTGACATGTTTTTGGCCCAATGTTCTTCAAAATATAAGATGTCTTTCTTCATAAACAAAAACATGAGGGTTTCATTAAAATCCGTCACATTTTCAAATACGGATGATTTTACCATCTTCAGAAATAATAGTATAATAAAATATAGTATAGGTTTTTCGCAACAAAACAAGAGTTGCTTTAAATGATGAGTTACTGCAAAATTATTACTACTTCAAACAAAATACTAATCCAGTCCCTAGGGGCTAAAAAAGGTCTTTGCCTTACAAATGGCGGGGCAGTGATAATTTATAAATTCCGGTCTGGGGCTTATCGACCTTGACTTTAACAAAATTAAAGAAGACAAAATTCTCCATATTTTACAAAAATAATATTTTATATTATACAATATTTTACAAAACAATAATATAGTAATATTTTTACGAAATAAATTCACTTTAATCGTCGTAGAAATTTCAATTTCAGCAGCAAAAAATATATCCATATAATTGGCAAAAGCAAATTGGATATTTCAGATCGTTTTAATTTTGTTTGCCGACAAATGTCTATACGCTTCGTGAGTATATATCAAATAAAAAAAATCCGGCATCCAGCTAGAATATAATAATATGCCACGTTTAGGCCCCCTTACCTCCCAGGAGATCCCTATGCCAACCTCCCACTGCGACACATCAAATCGGTTCTATATACTCGCACATCTCGGATTTCTTTATCATTGAAAAGAAATATGTCATATTTATTAAGGCGAAAGCCTGTCATAATTAACATTTTTAGAAACCCACCAAGTGCAGACGATGTGCCAAAAACTAATTTTTATAGAGTGATATTAAATTGATTTTACCTGTATATTAACCAGTATATAAACATTTTTATATACTGGTTATAAACTGATATAAAATTTGCATGAATCAATTTCTATCGAGGCTATTTTCTACTTGTTTTTAGTAAGCCGTGTGCTCTTTAAACCAGTCTAAATTTACGGTCGCGTATGTCCCATACTCCCATAAATCGGCACCGTGACACGAGAACATGTTTTGTTCAAAATTATGTACTATCACTAACTAATAGTGGCACTAACAGTATGTGCCACTATTTGGCAAGAATTACAATATCCACTATTTCAATCGAACGGATAGAAGGTTGTTTCAATAATTCGGCTTCAGCTACTGGCTGTATCATACTGCGCTGCTGCTAGGAACAACACAAATATTAAACGTGATGAATTATACTTGGTATTTTTCCATTTAATTCTCTCATTGTTCCATTTTGTAATATGGAATCATGCAGTCTGTATCTCGGGGCGGCGCTCCACCGAATTGATGTTTTATTTGACGAAACAAAGGCTTTAAATTGCTTTGTTTTCGGAGATGAACGCTCCAGAATCTCGGCAATTTTATCAAATTAAAAACGCTCCGTCTGCCTCCCGATGGCAAATATATCAAATTATAGATATAATTAGCCGGCGCTTCAATAGGGCCTCTCGACTGGAAGCGTGCAAGATGAAAGGGCGGAAATTATTCTCAAATGATACTTTCTTTGTTGTATAATATAGAGTCGCTTATGAAATTCAGTGTTTCGCTGTAAAAAAGTGTGATATTAAATGGCCTTGATACAGTTTCAGGAGATTCTCGCAATCGCTGACGAGATGCGTGGTCTTAATGTGAATTTGCAAGCTCGATTGTTTCAACACACGTGTTGCTAGTTCGCCAACGGATTTTCTAAGTTGTTATTGTTATTATACGCATATTCCTCGTTATTAATGTATATAATTATATTGATATTTCAATGACAATAGATTTGGACACAAAAAATAAATTAAGAACCAGCAGCAAAATTAATTAAACCCCTGTAAATCTGGATTTTTCGACGAAGTCTTCTCGTCGTGACCTCGCAAGGCTAATTCGAACGCTCCACATAACTTTATGCACAGGATTAGACGACGCAAAATGTGCCGATATTTTCGAACTGTTGATCATATTCTATCTTATGGCGCAAAAATGCACTATGTAATTGTTCACGTATGTCAGTTTTTCCTAGAACACTAAAGTCCATATATGCTTTTAGATGAGACATATTTTTCTTGTTCTTTCGCCCTCTCTTCTATGTGTTCAAATCGTCAAATCCGTAGGTATTTGATCCACGCAATATATCGTTTTTTAACAGATACTGAACAGAGTTTATTTCTGGATCTATTTCCATTTATATTATTCTGTATCTGTAATTTATGTATTCGGATAAAATACAAATAATTAATAACCACAGTATATTATTTTGTTTCTGCGTCAGAACTATCGTTCTCGCGGCGAAAGAAAACCACGCTTCAGACGGCCTGACATCACTAAGACCAAGGGCGAATTTCGTTACGCCGCGCCGCAGAATGTCGAACGTCGTAAAATATATTTTACGATGACCGTATTTGGAATCAGATTTGTGTGTTCCCCGTAAATCAATTTTGATGTTTGGCGAAAATACGTTTTGAGTAGTTTTTAGAAACCGATAATAAAATAGCAATTAAATGTAAAATTATTATAGCGGCATATAATTATTCGTGACATGCACAAATGAAGGGTGGGGCACGTGCCCTTGTGCCCCTTAGGCCGCTATTGTATCTTATAAATTGCTGAAAATTATACTCGTATAATGTTATACTGTTACAAAAATTAATGTTTGCATTGCTTGTTATAACCCGGAACCCTGTGGTTAAGCGGCCACCATTGCTTATACACACATTTATATAGTGTCACCAAATATAAAGACAATAACTATAAAGTACCATTGATTAATTGATTGAAGACTTTCGCGTTGATAAATCTTTCATTAATAAAAACACGTATAAATAGCGCCAACGCCGCCGCCGACGGAAACAATCGAAATAACGGAACAGCAGTAACAGAGAGGATTTAATAAAATGGCCTCGGGTATCCTGCATATTATTATTTGTATGTACATAAATGAGGAATAGAAAGAGAGTAAACTTTGGAAGGAGACACAAGCTGTAATAAAATAAAGACCCTTCTCTTTAGACGGACATTTAAAATATGACTGGCACATTGTCTGATGGATGGTATATTATTGTGCGCAACATCAGCCAGACTCATCGCTTTACCAATGACAACCCAAGGTCGAAGCAAGACAAACACCATGTGGTTTCAGTTGTAGTCCTCGGCCCGGGTAGCAATTTTATGGTTTGTGCCCTAAGGATGTGTAGTGGTACTTATGGTGTTGCCAGGTCAGACAGACGCTCGAAAATCATTAATTTCTCATATTTACTTTAAACGGAACGGTTAAATGTGCATGATTTTTCCGACCGGTGCCAAACAATCCGTATGGGTTCTTGAGAGAAACAAATCCATATAAATCTGGCTTATGTTGTACTTACGTACGTTGGATGTTGATTTCGCAATATTTTGTATATGCGGACTCTGCCCAAGCCTTCAATAAACTTCATATAGGTACACGTTGTATTCATATATGCCTCAAAATAAGGAAATAATCTTCTTATATCGCGAAACTAATTCGGAGGAATATTTTCGCCAATTCCGGCGCTCCACAAGGTTCCAATTTGAACCCCCTTTTTATGTGTATGGAGTCGCATAAGTCGCGTAAAGAGCGATAGTCTCGCCCTCTCATCAAAGGTCAACACGATAAGGTCCAGTCTTATCATGTTTCCAGCCATATTTAGACTTATATTAGTAAAATCTATTTAAAAAAAAACTTTTCATATTCATTGTGTATTGTGTAGATTGAAAATGTCGAGACAGGTACTTCTAAGTATTCTAAGTCTAGAGTAAACGAGATCTGCTCCATTTACAGAATTTACATTAAGAAACATACGGTTAGAATTTTGTTTGTTGGATTGTATGAAATTTTTCAGTTTCTGTCCATTTTTCTAATGTAATCTCGCTTGCAGGTATACTTACTTGCGCGCGGGAAGCTTCAAATAATATATCTGAACTGAAACCCTGTACTAGAAACAAACGTTCGTCTCTATTTCACTCGATAACCGCTGGCAAAACGTAAAGTTGGCAGTGTAATCTAACCGCGGCGTTCTAGATTACGCCTGGCATCCTGCCAAACAGCCTGCTTTTCTTTATCTTTTTATGCGGAATTTCCTATGAGGCATTTTTGAAATTTCGCGTAGGTTGCCGGAGTATTTTTAGATCGGTCTGTTGTGCATATTACCATCGTCTCGCATTAGATCAAGATTATTTTTGTTCTTTCTTTAAAACATTTAATTTAGACGAGGCGTTTCTGTGTAGTTATCTGTCTCCTGCTTGGCATCATGCCTGGGCATAAAGTTTGTAGAAAAACATTGATTTCTCTATAAATAAAAATCTATTCTTTTTTTTGCTGCGTTTATTTGGATATTTCCTGGCTCCATAACAAAACATATATTCTAATATAGGTACGTATAAATATTTATTTTTCATAACACAAGTTATAGCAGGAATGCTGGTTTAAGTAAAACCCACCGGTGTTTAAAGTTTTCCCCGAGCTGCTGTTTACACTATAGGTATATATAGTATTTCTAATAAGTATGTGTAGTTCACTGACCGCGTATCGGAAAAACCGCAGTTGCCACATGTAATTCTCAAATTTCTCAATATTCAATCAAAATACCAAATTCCACAATAATTGTATATATTATTTATGAATGTCATAAAAGAATTATTGCGCATACAATAATACATTAAGGCCAAGATGCTATTTTTACATTTTATTCGTCTACTTTAATTATGGGAATTCCGTAAAAATTTATTTTTATAGTTAAAAGCGGTAAAGCCGCTCTATTGTAAACCCAAGGCCGGATATGCCAGCAGTATATCTCTTTTTAACTTATCGGAATGACGCGCCGTCCGTGTTTAGTTAAAACAGTCGCAAAGGTTCGCCTCTCTTGCATGGGCGGGTCTGAGGGAATTTACCGCGTATTCTGTAATCTGTAACGGTCATTCGGGATAAAGTAGTGCGTTATTGGTTGAGATATTCGCATATGTCGATTTGGTGGATATGTGTTCGGATTATACAGAAGCATCAAGTCAAGCATAAATATAAATATAAATCCCGTCTGTTAATCGGAATAAAAACAAAATGTATTCAAACTTTCATAAAATTTCCCTTTTTATTGTGCGAATTTGAAACAATCCTTGTATTGAAACCAAAGGTCACACCTGCTGGAGTAGTGATATTTCCCCGTAAATGTTGACTAATGTCCGCGGAATGATTTATGAGTCGGCATCGCTTCGACCTGCGAACTTCAAAGGGACTACCAACAATTCTACCGCCAGTGACCACAGCTGTTATTTTATTCTGTAAACTTTGATATAACTGAGGGTTTTGTAAATCCTAGTACGAAGCAATTTGTGATGGTATTTTTGACAAAGTATTCATTCCCACGCATGTGTGGTACACTTGCGATTTTTATAAAACTAAAAAATCTTTTATGGGTGATATTTTTTGGTCTCAAGGACCTTATGATCTTAAGACCTTGTGTATTGTTTGCATAATTCTACAGGATTGACTGGAAATCCTTCCCGCATTATTGTTAAACTACGACTTTTCTTGATCTTTGTATCAGTTATAATTACATACAAATAGGAATCCTTGTCTTGGACATTTTTCATACTCAAATTAATCAGTTAATCACATCTGCAATCCCCATATTTAAAGGTGGTTTCATGAACAAATATTCACACCATCACCATTCTTTTAGAAACTTGTTAATATCATTACGTTCAAGTTTTGGATTTTTTTGTCTTGTGATATGTTGTCTTGGTCTTCAGAAAGCTTAGAAGTTTCAACAATTTCTTGGGGTTCTTCCTGATTCATTTTCGTTTAGAAACTGGATATAGTGTCAAACATTCACTATTTATCGTCAGCAAATTAGTATATAATTAAAAGCCGACTAAATAACAATGTGGTTTATAATTAAAAGAAAACACATCGGTGTTCCATAGTAACATAAAAGCACCTTGATAATTTGAATTTTGGTCGACCAGAACGTATTACCGGTCGGCCGTTAGATGTGTGCGAAATGACTACAAATCTTGTCTATTGTGAATACTGTGATTGGACCACATTCTGTTTCATCTGGGCGACGACTTTGTGCGATAGAAATAAGTGAAAAAACACCTGATTTAACACTAATTGCAACAAAAATGATGCTTGTAAATGGTAGGCGATCCACTCCCATTCAACAATAAAAATATACTTCCGCGACAGTATTCGCAAAAAGAGTTTTTTTGCCGCCTCATATTATGAATAAATATTATGAATTATATTATGAAAAAATATTACACATTTAAAAAAAATATGTGTGGTAGCAAGTTACAGTAAATTTAACGCTGAAAAAGATATTGGTTTACAAAAAATAAAAAGGGAATACCTAACAAAATGGTGGCCGCAAAACTAAAAGCTTTCGCTGTGGTTACCTGCCTTTTACATCAATAATTATTTGTGTTGGAATTAGTTCCACCTCTTACACTATCTAGCAGGATATTATTAGCCAACTTAATAAATTTAATGCCACCGTAGATTAAGTAAATACCATGGCCGACAAGATGTGTAATCAGTCATAGTCTCATAGTTCGTGGTCAAGGTCAATATGAAAAAAAATAAGGCAAACAATTTGTCGACATTAAAATCCCATCCATCGCTTATATTCCGATGTGTAGTATTACACCTACGCCCGGAGCGATGCGGACCGAGAGAGAGAGAGATCTTTACGGCCCACACTCCCCCCCGCCGACGAGTTCCATCAGAATGCCAATTAGTTCGCCAACTTTCACAGCAGATACCAAGGACAGACTCCGAGCAAAACAAGCGATACCCATCGGTTACGTAAAGTAACTGACTCGGTGGGATTTCTTCCAGCAAGAATCCTTTTTTTGTCGATTGTTTCGTAATAGTATTTGAGGAGATGAGATAATCCAGGCCGGTAAACAAGTTTCACGCGTTTTATCTGGTGCTCTTTGTTCCTTTGCAAGGCACAGTGCATATTTATTTTTTATTCGTAACACTGACGTGGTTTTTCACAAATACCAAAACCCTGAATACTATATTATATTATATAGCCTGGATAACTTCATACATGGAAAATAGGTCTCTAATAGTTAGTATAACGAGGAAAAATCTGACATACAAAGTGTTGCACATGGGGTACCTCAGGGTTCCGTACTGGGCTCATTACTGCTCATGCTCTATGTTAATGATCTACTAACATATATTGAGAATGGTTAATTAATATTTTTATTCCATGATGTACCATAATAGCGTCCAACATTCTCGCTTCGGGTAAACGTAGAGAATGGGAAAGTTTTCATACGTCAAAAAAATTTTAGATTAATTTTCAACTTAAAAGTGAATGAGAGCTGTATATATTTAAAGAAAAATAAATCCTCACTCACAAGACTTTCTATTTACATCTTATCTTCAGATGCTTAATTTTTACTAAGAATTAATTACCCATGCCATTTTAAAAACCGGGCACATTTTCACCGCTATGCGACCAGAGATGGTGAGCTGTTGAGTATTACTTCTCACCATACAAGTAAGTGCTTTTAAAAAATCAACATATTATAACTGCATAATTTTGTATAATGCTCTTTCTAAAGAAATTCGATGTATGTATATCCGATTACAGGAAATTTAAAATAAAACACAAGGTTTTTATAGTGTAGATGATTTTATAAGTGGTAAATGATGACACTATTTGACTATTATTATTTGACACTGACACGTGCATATTGTTATTTATCAATTGTTTGTTATAGTAGTTCTACCAGTTTGTTTGTTATATAATTTTGTATACTTTGTACTTTTGACTGTATCTTTTTCTTGGCTAATAAAAATATTGTTATATTATATTCGACGCGCGTTACATAGTATAAGGCCGCCCAGGAGGACCAGTTGCTTTCCCAAGAATATTTTTAGATATTTACGTTAAAAGAATTTTGTAACAAGGTCAACGACTGACCAAAGAATATAGATACGTATCGGTACTTGGCATAAAGTCATATTTATTAACGTCATATCTATTAACATACCACGCCAGTGTTAGTTCCACATTAAACCATCTTCAGGATTTTATTTATATGCCTGATTTTTTTATACCATTTCGGCATTTCGATTAGTATTTTTTTTTGGGGCCAGACTTGGTACAGCCCAGTCAGCTTATATTTAACTAAAACCCTAAGCAATAAAATATTTTTAACAAAAAAATCTATTCTAGAAAACTGCACCAAGAAGTAAAAAATAATTACATTATTCGTTCTTACTTAGAATATAATCAATTTATTAGGCCAATAATATATCGAATACCAGCGAGTCAACAATATATCGAGTCGGTACCAGCAAGTCGAGATTATAATAACAACGTAATCTCGATGGAAGGTCAAAACGTGAAGCCAGGCGACCGGTGTGTACATTGGAGGCAAAATGAATAGACAGTCGAAAAGTGTTTTAAATGGTGTGAATAGTCAAGATATACTTTGAACACTTGAAGATATACTTTGATTTCTGCGGACTCGCTAGCGCTCGTTCCGCAGAAATCTGCTCGTTACACAAAATAGTACGTTTCCCACTGGTTACATAAATAGCTATTACACGAACAGTTGCGTAATATTTTACTTTTCGTAACTGGTTGTGAAAAGTAAGACGTTTACTGACGTCAAAGGGTTTTGAAAAGTCTCACTTTAAATGTCAAAATTAGAAAAAATATTATACTATCATAATTAGACATAGTAAAATTATAATATAACAAGTTTAATCAGTTTAACCTAAGGCTATACATAGTATAGCAATAGTCAATAAAATAAATTATAATTTGTAGTCCAAGGTAAAATACAAAATAAAGTATAGGATTAAAATTATATATATATATATATATATATATATATATATATATATATATATATATATATATATATATATATATATATATATATATATATATATATATATATATATATATATATATATATATATATATATATATATATATATATATATATATATATATATATATATATATATATATATATATATATATATATATATATATATATATATATATATATATATATATATATATATATATATATATATATATATATATATATATATATATATATATATATATATATATATATATATATATATATATATATATATATATATATATATATATATATATATATATATATATATATATATATATATATATATATATATTTATATATATATATATATATATATATATATATATATATATATATATATATATATATATATATACATATATATAGGGTAAAAATATGTATTTTTTAAAAAAAATCGAAAAAATCATTATACCTACATAATATCCAACAAATTTCTGCATCACTTTTATATGCTTATGAATTATATATGTCTCTTATATATGTAATTTAAAATTTTCATATATAGCTAGGAAAAAGTAGTTATTTTAATACATTCTACAAGATTTTACGCATTTTAAAGTTCATCTTCTAGATAAATGTATGCGCAATGTTTTTATAGATCGATTTATGAACATATTTCAGGGAGAACAATTATGAATAGTAGACTAGGTAGTCGTTTTCTGTGAACGTGTTCTCTGTCAAAACTAACGACACATAAAAGTGTCACTGTGAGAATGGTAGGTGTTGATGGTAAATTCAAGTATAAACTACCAATGAAATAAATCGTACATTATTCTGTAGAGCCATTAATGAAGGCGAATGAACTTGTAAAACTTCTAAATGATTCCAAATAAAACTTCTATAACTTCCAAATGGGTCAGTATCTTCTAAACTATCACCTAAACGGTTCGAGAGATTTTGATGATGATTAAGTCGATTCGAGAATGGTTTTCAGTTTCACAGTTTGATCCGATAGAAAATATTTTTTTAATTTAAATATATATAAATTAGGGTTGTGATCGGTGCATTCGTCATTTTTTCTAGTATATCTGGTGAGTCCCCCCCGTATATCTTCGGAATCCAAGGTCCAATGCCAATAAAACTAAAATGGGGCTCACCTGAAAATACCCCATTTTCAACAAAAAAAGAATTTTTAAACTTGATCTATCAATGACGGAGTTCTGAGACAACGAACATACAAAAGTAACAAAAAAAACTACAGTCGACTTGAGAACCTCCTTTTTTATAGTCGGTTAAAAATAACTGCATATTTATTAAAATGTTTGACTACGTAAGTTCCGACGTTACATCAATATATTGGCAACGAAAAGTTTTTGAAAGTTTTTCGCCTCCCTAAAGTTTCAAGGGAAATATATCTTGCATTGAGTTTCGTTTCAGATTTAGTTTTCATTCGCTGTGATTTAGGATATTTTCCCTTTTCAACTTTAAACTTTCGATAGCGACTTAATTTTCATACAATACACATAGATAGGTATACACACACTCATGAATCATGACTCATACACTAAAACTTTCATCTGATAGATATTAAAAATACGTTTTCATTTTCGTGATAGCGTTGAATATTTCTAATCTTTTTTGCGATATGGGAGATAGGGACTCTGATCTGATCTGGGACTCTCTGGTCTGAATGGATTGCAATTTTTTTTACTTCTCGTAGTATTGGGTACATACGGGGTGTTATTTATTACACGGTTACACGCATTAATAGATTGTAATTTTCAAAATTGATGAGAACAAAAATTATAGCCAGCTTAATTTTATATTCTGACCTTATTGCAAACGATGTGAAACGCGATTTTGATTCACCCTGTATAAATAAGGTCAATACTTATCTCCGAACCCGGTTAACTTGTACGAAATATCACCAGTAATTGTTTGTTTTCTTTCGGTTGTTAACAACCAGTCATTATGTATAAATGCACATCTAACAGCAGTAACATCTAATCGTCTAAACAACATGATGACCCAAATTCACTGTACAAGATAATTTATAACTGTTTACGGCTTACATCACCTTCAATGTGCCCTGGCCAGGGCTGGACTATAAACGTTAGCTTCAAATGGTATATATACTATATACTATTGGGTTTCTAGAAAAAAAATGGTCTAGTCTGACCTCAGCATTTGGATTGAAGCATTTGGTTCATCACAAAATTAGTAAATTCCATAATTTCTATAAATTATTCAGTTTTCAAATCGCTTTACACTAATTGTCACACCTAAAGAATTTTGCCACGCCATAATATCAAACGAATGACCATCTGATATAATCTAAAAATATTCTTGTGAAACCATCTGGTCTTCCTTGGAGGACCATATGCCATGTACACGTATCTTTATTATTTGCTCAGTCGGACGAGCCACACTGACAAAATTATGACAGACTGAGACAAAAATATTGTGTTTTAGAACACAAGAAAAATAATTGTGTCGTCTATCAGATTAAATAAAAAAATAGAAAAGAAATAGCAAAAGTTGCGGGATCCGAACACGGAACCTGCGATACCCTGAGCTACCGCTAGGCTACTAACGCTCTGGCATAGTATGCGCCGCTTAGCTATGTATATGGGTTGTAAGATTTAATATGACCTGAAGAATAAGACTGACAGCATAACAATGAGAAAACTGGCGCCGAGGTAGTAACAATGACAAAAAAAAGGAAAGACAAAATCTGAATTTGATAATCGGTCCCTGGTCCGTCCCTGTTCTCCCATTCCGATCCAGTTCGATGTGCCTCGTTCAATTAAGGTACGTCGACTCTGATCGAGAAGATTTCCTTTGAGGCAGATTTCAAAAAATGCCTATAATTAACCGGCTGTACGATGATAATTGGGATGATGGTACGGCAGTTAGATGGGAGGAGATGGACGATCGCTTCCATGCCTCGATAATGGCCCCCATACAATAGCGAGTGCTGTGAAATGGGGCCGCCGCTATGCTCAACAAAGGAATGAATACACACTAGCAGTTCATGGCACTCGAAACTACCTTTATATTAAATTAACCATAGACGTCACGTTCATTTTCTTATACATCATGTTCAATATTTGCAAATTGGGCTGAACTGCGTTCCATTATCAGCCAGCAATTTAACAGAAATACGGAACGTTAAATAATATCTTTTAATGCTCGATATATGTTACTTTGAATGTGCCTTTATCCTGATCCTAGTTCATCGTATATAATGTTTAATATTCTAGAACGCAGTGCATGTACAACACAAATATAATGTACCGTTAAAAACAATAATTTCCACTAGTATATCCTATTTGAACGAAACTGCTCTATGTACAAAAAAGCGTAATGATTATTAACGTTGGAAAGACTATACCATATGGTTTAGGTCGTAAACATTACGATCTATGAAAATAATAATTTTCATTATACTAGATAAAGATAATGCATAAATAACTGCTAACAATAAACGCTTTAATAGCTAAGGCCTAAGTATGAAGTTAACGTTGGCCTGGCCTGGGTGTCTTTAGGAGATATGACCTAACGGATGAGCGATTTGATGCCCTGTAATTTGATACGTTTGTTTCTAGACATATCCTCCTCATACATATGTTACGATATCGCCAACATACTTTCATTTCGTGGGTTGTTTTTTTCGTAGGAAAAAAAACCTTTTAAAATGTGTTTGTTCTAATTTAAATTAGTTGCGTCATTGACTGCGCGCCGTTTTGTTAGACAAGTAGACACAATGAACAGACATATTATGTTCTTTAATGCTACAATTGCTGCATTATTTTTGCTAGTCACGTAGGTTTCTATTACTGTTGCGGTCAGCCATAATCAATTATTATTTTTGAAGTAGTATCTGAACCTTGTTTTGTTGCAAATTTTAAACTGAAATAAAAACACACATAGGAGAATATGCTTAAAACGTTTTCTTGGAAAACGTGTGTTTGCATTACAAATTTCTGTCCGCCCTGTAAATTCCTGAGAAGAAACCTCGCGCCCGGATGAGACTCACCATTTTTATTATCTGCCAAGATCACGATTCAGGCATTACCCAGTTGTTACATTACACAGTCAAGGTTGTGTTATAAGATACGATCTCGAGAAAAAGTAAACACCGTGCCTTCATAGCAGTAAATTGTAGTAGGCGTTCCGAGAAATAAAAGATTGTAAAAATTACACGCCATTAATTCTCGAACGACGCTGAAAAAACAAAAGAGCCGCAAGATATTTTTATACAAAGAACACAATAGAAACGTTGCAGGTATTGGCAGGGGTCTACTTGTATGTGTTATAGGTATACGTGTAATATTATGTTTTGATCCTCATTGATATGGACATCATACAGCAAAATTGTTAAAATCGTAGATCTATTAATTATTAGATAACACCAAAAAAAATATGACAATTTGCAAGCCTATAGAAACGCACTTCAAATGGATTATCCCGTGTAATAATTCTTAAATTGAGTGAATGAACTGTGTTCCATTATCACCCAGAAATTTAACAGGAATACCGGAAGAATTTTTTTTGACGAAAAACAAAAATCCTTTAAGGGATTCATCAAGCCAGTACGGAACGAATACTGGTCGCCTAAGTCTAAGTCGGATTTAACACCATTATATTTCCTCTTGCGGGGTCTTTTGCTCACGGAAGAACGAGACAATATATGATTTTGTGGATCCATTCTATTCGATTTTGGTTTTGGCACATGCTGTTGTATATTGTGAATATGATTTTAATTTTTTTATGTATACCGTGCAATAATTCTCAAATCGAGCTGAACTGCGTTCCATTATCAGCCAGAAATTTAACCATAATACCATAAGTAATAAAAAAACAAAAATCCGTAAATCTATTCATCGAGCTAGTCTGTACGATTACTGACCGCATAGGTCTGTGGATTTAACACTACTATATTTCCTCTTGCGGGGTCTTTTGTTCATGGAAGAATGAGACAATAATATATGATTTTGTGGAGCCATTCTATTCGATTTTGGTACATGCTGCTGTATATTGTGAATATGATTTTGATTTTTTAGGTATACCGCGCAATCATTCTCAAATTTAGCTGAACTGCGTTCCATTATCAATCAGAAATTTAACAGGAATACCAGAAGTAGTCGTCTAGTTGTAAGCAAACTAAACATCGCTCACATATAGAATGATTTAATGGCAGTATTCCAATGGTAGATGAATATAATGGTCGTTAGAGTGTAGAAAATATAACACAAAATAATAAATCTTCCTTGATGAAGGCTTTCGCAGCCACAATCATTTACAAGATTATTTCTCTGCTATTGCCGCAGAATTCTGCTTCTAATATTACAACAAAGTTGCCTTCAGCCTTGTTTATGTCATGAATAAGATAATCGCATATCTAATAACCATACATAAAAATCTCAAAATTAATTTAGACTACTAAAATAGACTCTCATTCTTGTCTATTGCCGTTTAAATGAAGTTTAGACCTCCCCGCGGTCAGTTATCGTGTCCCACATGACGAGTAAAGAGTAAGAATGCCAAGTAATAGATATACCCCATATTCTGCTAGTCTTCAATCCCGATTGTCCCGAAACACGTGCTCAAAATGACATGCCTTTGAAATCAACCAATTTAATCACAATTATAACGATACTTTTCACAGGTTCCCATAGGAATCTTTAAAAAAAAAATCAACTAAAATATACTGACCTTTATCCAGAGGTTCCGGGGAGTTGCCCGCCTCGGAGATGGCAGATCGTCCCGACCTGGGCTTCCTCGAATTCGCTCCGCAGGTGACACTGGATAATCCCCGTATAACACGGCTCTGAAAAAAGTAATAATCGAGATAATTAGCGAAAAATTCTTCGCTTTCAGATTAATTGCAACGCCGAGTCGCGTACAGCGTAGTACGGTCTGGAAAAATTGCGTGAGCCAATTAGGATTACCGCTACCGGCTAATGCCTGCTCATTAAATATAATGTAGACCGCTTTTAATTATGCGGATTACTGAATGGTTGCGGAATTCGTAACTCTTATGCGTTTACCGGGTGGGAAATATATGAGAGTTTATTTTTATAAAATAGCTGCAATTTTGTCCGGAAAACGCGTGGGAGAAATAAAAACTGCTTTACATATATATAATGGTAATTATTATCGCCGCAAACATTCACACATGTTTATTACAAGAAGTGGAATTCTCGGAACTAATAATTAGTTTCACTGACTATAACTAGCGCCAGCTGCTGGTATGAGACAGCTGATGTTACCGTAAAAATAAACGTTTTATTAATTATGGTCTCCGAGTTATACGAACACAATTTGACTTAATTTTAAGTGGATTGAAATGAAGAGGTTATTACTTGCGATAAGCGGTACAGTTAAGAGCCATGCATACCAAGAATATTGTTGCCCTCTGCAGGGGTAAACGGTTTGACTCTTTATGGCGTTATTTAATAATAATAATAATAATAATAATAAAAGGCCTTTATTCCATATAAAAAAAACAATAATAACAATAATAATAAATGAGGAGGCGAAGTTCAGTACCCAGGTACTGTTCTCCCACTTAACCCCCTGGATTCCTAAGTTCTACGTCCTAATATAATATTGTATACCTATTTTATTGTACACTTGCATTTTACACTTGCCCAAAAGTATGATAAAACTATTGACCATTTAACAGTGAGTTACGCAATCGTATTTTAAATCCTTTTGTATTACACGATTTGATATTAGCAGGTATTTTATTATAAATTTGTGAAATATTATAAGTAAAAGATCTTTGGAATAAAGCAGTTCTATGAGCAGGAGTTATTAAAGATTTTCGTCTTATGTTAATGTTATGAACATCTCGGGAAAGAAGTAGTAATGTTATGACTATCTTGTGAAATAATATTGAGGAGTGAAGTAGACGTCTATTTGTCATATTTAACCATTTAATCTCAGAAATTTTGTGAGAAACATGTTCTCTGCGTGTAATACCACAAATTAATCTTACACACGAATTTTGCACCCTTTGAATTTTTTTTGAAGTGTCACAGTCCAAACAAGGTCCATATATTACATCACAGTATGCAAAATGAGACAGAACGAGAGAATCACACAATAATTTAATTGTACTTTTATTCAATAGCTGCTTACTAGCATATATCTTTTTAAGGCTGCAAAATGATTTTTTAATGCAGCTATTAACGTGAGTTTTAAATCTTAAATTCGTATCAATTACTAGCCCCAAGTTCTTTGCCTCGTTAACAAATTCAATTGATACATTATCAATTTCAATTTTTATATTATCACTAAAACTGTTGCGCAATTTGTTCTTTCCAAATAACATAACTGTCGACTTATTTGGATTTATACATAAACTGTGGTCTTCTGAGGTTTTTACCAAAGTCTGCAAATCAGCATTAATTGCATTTATGACATGTACCGTATCCGATGGAGGAAATGACTTATAGAGTTGTGTGTCATCTGCATAGCAGTGTATATTGCACGTTAATAGTTCCTTATGCATTTGACTGGTATATATTGAAAATAGTAATGGTCCTAGTATAGAACCCTGTGGTACTCCACGATCCAAAGTTACTTCATTAGATGATTCATTGTTTAACATTACCATTTGTTTGCGATTCATTAGATAATTTTGAATTAATTCTACTACATTGTTACTGAAGCCGATATAAATATATTTATATATTTATATATTTATATTTAAATATATATATTTATTAACATTTTGATTTGAGCTTCGGACAGAATAAATATTATACCCTATAAATTTTCCCTATTTCATTGATTTATAAAAAATATGGAGCTAAAATTAAAAAAATATGGATTTATAAAAAATATGGCTTGGAGCCGCCATTTTGAATTCTTCTTGTGCAATTTTTTTCTTGTAATGTCATCGAGAAGAGATGTAAAATTTCAAGACAATCACACATTGGGAAGTGGGTGCAAATTGATTATAAGATTAAATCCAAACATGTTTTCTCCCCTTCTTGAAAAGTAACATTATCGTATGATTTCTTAAATTGGCTTAAATTGCTACTATTATTTATTATATTATTTGAATATTTGGACTAAATAATTTGTTTTTGCTGTGTAGATAAAACTCAAGAAATTTTCACTTTAAATTTTTTTTTAAATAAAATAAAATCTATCAAAAACTATTTTTTTAATGGAATGTATCAAAAAATTACATCAAAGTTTTTCTGAAATCACTCCAGAATGTCTACTTTCTCGGCGCAATTTCACATCCCAAAATATGCTATTCTAGTATTTTCGTCCGTTGCTAAGCAATACAGTACCGCCAAATAAATATGTTGTTTGTAGTATGTACTCGAATTCGACCCTGTCAAGTCATATTCATCAGCTCCGCATCTCGCGTAATGCCTCGTCTTACCCCACCGCACCTCGTTTTAATAATAAAGCGAAGCAGTTTTCGGGTCACCAAATGTAATATTTTCTCCTTAGCAATCACTGCTGGCGACTGTCCATTGTTCAAGGTTAACCTCTTTTAACCACTCAAAAAAGAAGAAAAAGATTCCGCACAAAATTAATGTCGTACAATTCTACGAGTAAATCATCAATTATATTATCAATTGCCTTGGTTGGTATTGCAAAAATAGGTACCTATTAATTACGGAGGGCGATTTTCATATTTGACCACCCCTGTCAATCCTCGAAAAAGGTTAAGAGGTTAGTGTAGCAAAAGTTGTAGTGATAATATTAAAGCGATTTCTACCATTGACTATCTTTGTAGGTAAATGTGACTGGATGTATTCCACTGATTGCTTATGGACTTTGAAGTTTACTTTCATAGGCGGTCAATCCTCGAAGGAAGTCGACAAGTATTGCAAAAATTCTGGATATACTTCAAAAGCGATTTTTACCATAAGTGCATCCCTTTAAATAAGACTAGATGAGTTTGTTGTGGAATCCACAGCTAATTGTTCACTTATGGACTTTGAAAGTTACTTTCAAAGGTGGACAATTTTCGAAGGAAGTAGACAAGTATTGCAGAAGTTCTAGATATACAAGAAAAGCAGTTTCTACCCTGCGGACATCCCTTTAAGTGAGAATAGATGAGTTTGTTGTGGAATCCACCGCTAATTGCTCACTTTCACCCTAAAGACAAACATCGTCAGCGAGTCATTAAAACCGGTGTTTGCCCTCTTGTCTCATCATGACTTATTAGTCAGGCGCGAGGCGCGATAAAGCGTATTTATAACCGAAATTCAAGGTCATCCGTCACACCCCGCGACCCAATCCATTACCTCCCAGGCTGCCATCGCTTGATGACGCTTATTAGGAACACGACACCGGAATGAACTACAATTAAAACTTACACACAATTAATGTCTCAAAAAGCTGAGAACCCGATTTGACAAAAACTCCTAATTAATTTTTTACCGCCCTATTTCAGCCCCCGGGGCACTCGGGAATGTAATTATTTGCCTGTCTCTCTATTCCTTCTTTTCCGAATCGAGAATACATCTAAGCTTTAGCCACCTGCTCGTGAAAGCCGATGACGTCGATGTGTTGGATTGGAACCCCGCACCGACTACCGGATCGATTTAATTTAATTCCGACTGTGGCTGTTCTGTCGTTATTTATTTTTGCTGTTTAATCCGCGAAATGTCACAGATGATTTCCGTAATGATTCAAATTAGAGCAGCGATTATTTCGTTGCCTGACTTTGCTCAAGGTCAAGGCTTAAAAACGTTAATCCTCTTAAGTCATACACTGATATGACGGACTATAGGGACATATTTTGAGTAAAATTGTTTTTGCCCTGATAGCATTCGTTATTATTCAGGACAATAGGTCTCCTGCTACCGCAGAATCTTATTTGATTTGCCGTTCCTCCTTGCCTGTGAACAAGCGACTCGTCGGTTTTAC
>CAXKVY010005474.1:0-12989 GCA_964058915.1 Tetropium fuscum | reverse complement strand
CCGGTCGAGAACTGGACGTTATATTTAAGCCAACAGATACTAAATAATAAGGCCGCGAGAGATAAAATATATTGAATCATATTTTAATGACGGAGAAAGAAGATTAAGAGTTATTTGCCTAGTTCTCGACCATTCAGTCGAGAAAGGGATTTGCGCTTTTTTCCTAATCCAGATCTCGACTACCCACTTTTTTTTACAAAAATAATAAAACAAGTCAATCAAATATGTTTTTTTAGGTATAAAAATGCAACCATAAAAAATAACAGAAAATTAGCCATTTACCTGATATTTTCTGGAGCAACACGAACTAGCACTTCCATGTTGTCTGTTGGACTCAGCACATAACGGCGGAAATTGACAATTGTTTTACAAATGGTCAAAAATGTGTCATTTGCTATTTCTCGACCACAATGCACAGATTGTCGACCGCCGTAGTACCGATTTTCGACCAGGGGTCGGGAATAATGGTTATGTTAAACTCTAGATCTCGACCACCGCTCAGAGAAAAAAATTGAGATAGATAAGAACATTATTTTATTTAAAAAAAATATATGTATAAAACAGGTAAAAGAGGTAAATCTAATCTATACATTGCCGCTAGTCACAGGACAGGTACTCTGAATTCTTTGGTAACTAAACTTTTGCTCATTTCTTCAAATAAAATAAAAACGTAAATAGGTACTCCTAAGTCAAACTATAATTTTATTAACCGCATATGAAGCAAATATATTCTTTACTAGCCACCTCATCATATGACATGCCTATAAATTCCGTGCATTTCATATGAAACCATCTAGGGCACTTGTCACACCCTATATTCTTCTCGTCCTCATCTTCAGCGTCGCTAATTAAATCTTCTGTGCAAGCAGAACACTGCAAGTTCCCTTTTCTAATAGTTTCATTCTCTTTGTGTACTTTGGTACACTTGACAGACTTCTCTTTTTTCTCGTTAGCCTTTCGTTTCGCCCGCAGGTTAGCTTGAGCTCGTTTCTCTTCTCGTTTTATCTTTGCTTCTTCTTGTTTTTGAGTCTTCTGTTGGCAACAACCAACAACGGTGGACATATAACTCCATCCGCAGAAAACACAATTAGACCCGTTAAA
The DNA here is from genome assembly GCA_964058915.1 of Tetropium fuscum. Classification (NCBI taxonomy): domain Eukaryota; kingdom Metazoa; phylum Arthropoda; class Insecta; order Coleoptera; family Cerambycidae; genus Tetropium; species Tetropium fuscum. Next base: position 11,888 of record CAXKVY010005474.1, on the reverse strand, counting down.
TTTTCTTTTTCATATCCTAATTTAATTTGGTACAAATTCTTCCAGCCTTTTGGAGCGAGGACCTTTCCAGATTTTGGACATAGAGAGAAACCGCTTTCATTGCCATTGAAGACGCGGCTAGCGTCATTTAGCACCTGGCTGAAACCATTTTCAATCAGAAATGTTTCCAACTCATTGAACCAAACTTTAATGGCCTCTTCAGTCACGGTAGCACGAGCTTTATTAATACCCTCAGCTTCTCTAAAAGATAATTCTGGATGCCTTTTCATAAACTGCTTGTACCGTTTTTGTCCTGGTCGCCCGTTTTAAAAAAAACTCGCCTTACCAGTTTCCCGTGCAATTTTCTATACTGTATTAAGAAGATCCGTCTTCTTCAGGGGAAAACCGCATTTGGCGACTTTAATTACCCATTCCACAATTTTACTTTCAACTTCGAGTGTCAAAATGGGTTGAGGACCAGTTTTTCTAGCACTCTACCTTTAAGTCGGTCGATTAACGTTGTTTTTGGAATGCTAAACTGTCTACTGGCCTCTCGAATTCCCAATCCGTTTTCTTTTACTTCCTGTAATGCCCTCTCTAATTGCTCTGGAGCATACATAAACAATTTTCTGTCTGTTTTTTTTCCGTCTTTTAACCATTTTTAGAGTTGGCTTGTGAACTGTGGAACTGTTGGAACTGTGCATAGTAAGATAATTCTAGAACTGTAAGATTACTCTGTTGGAATAAAACTAAAGTCTAAACTAGTGGTCGACAATGGTCGCTTGCTTAAACCACTTCTCGACCACCAAAAATGCCAAATGAATATTTGCAGATTGATAAAAATAATGTGATGGTCGAGATCTGGCCGGACCTTCATAGTTACAATCTCAGTTGTTTTACAAAATGAAACAAAAAATATCTAAATCCCATAAGTTAGAAAAGGATGTGTAGATATAGGAAATTAAACCTAGTTTTCGACCACCCGGTCGAGAACTGGAAAAATGTTTATTTTGAATCCCAGAAATGCGACCACTTAATTTTAGCAAAGAATCGTAAAAAATATGTAATACATAAGCTTAAATAATGTATTTAACTATTATCTAACTACCTGTTTTGGAAAACATACACTACAATAATGGTTTTATGATCTACTTACTATTTATCCGAGTGGATATCACTAGCAATTTTGTAATAAACACTAGAACTTCATGAACACGCTACTTTGGACGTTAGTAATGGCTACTAAAACTTAGAATGAAGAATGGCGGGAAATATATGAATCATGGGCAGAAGGTCACTTATGGCGGGACTGAGGTTAAAGAGGCATCGAGTTCTGTGGTTTCTTATTTTAAATTATTTTGTGCTCAAATGGTCGAGAACAGGCGCTGGTCGGCTAACTGGCACATTCAGCCTACTTCAGCAAATTTGCTACCATCTATTTCTTATGGGAGATTCAAAAGTGTGATTTTCAGAGGGGAATTTCTCGTGTTTAGGGCACTTCTTAGTATTTAAACCTATTATACGTCAAACTTTAAACATATTTCTCTACAATTCAAGTCCCAATAATTTTTTTAGACCTATGTGTTAATTAAATAAATGCCTTTAAGTTAAATTGTCTGTTTTCCATGGACATACGTCGCGTATTAGTTTTAACATTTCTTAGGCAAGAGCGCCAGGCCAGCTGTAAAAGTAAGGTTAAGGATTATGTTATGATATTGTCGGTGGGTTGTTTATTTGTTTATTACTATTTTGTACAATGTTCATCGATTTTTTACATTAATGATGTAATAATATACCTACTATGTACACTTTTATGAAAGAATAATGGAAAAAATGGGCTCAAATGTGGATTTCTTCATATAAATAATAATCCGGTAAGTACCTACCTAGATACTGGATTATTATTTATATGGACATTTTCATTATGTAAGGTTTTTCATTAACTAACTAAACAGATACCGCACAGCAAACTTGATGATACTAATGGAAAAGTCTTGGAAACATAATGGTATTGTGCTTTATACCTTTCGATCGAATAGATGTTCTGCACTTATTCCTATGATATGCATACTCTGTTCAGGTCGGGGCAACCAAGAACAAGATACATCAGTTGATGCTGATACTGAATAATATGCTTTTAATAAATTTAATTAGTCATCAAATTGAAAAGATTTTAAGTAAACTTAGACTACATATTCTGGCCTCTAGGAAAAAATCCCTTATGGTTCCGAGTTTGATTAGGTAGGTACTCTATTTTCACCCATTTTCCAACCAACATTCAAAATAAATTATTTTCAATCAGAAAAAAACAGATAAGTGTGTGATGAAAACAGCAAAACCTGAAATAGGTAAATCAAAATAAAATGAGATTAGAAGTTACCTAGGATACAAATCTGTGGCTTGGTTCTAAAAGGGCCAATGTTCATACCTATATACCGTCGATAGCCTAAGTATTGGCCCTTTTAGTATTTTAACTGAATTATTTTTCACAAACGTACTTTGGCCCTTGTCACTTAAATTTTACATTCATTTTACAAGCCTCGATATTGGCCTTTTTAGGTAAAGAAGATCTCAAAATATCTAGTTCAAAGGCATCTATAACTGAAACTAAGAAGATAGCGACATTGGCCCTTTTAGAACCAAGCCACAGAAATATAATACAAATTCAGCGATGTTGCCACATATATTGCCGGTTTTTAAATTAACTCAATGAAATTATAATTTATTATGTAAAAAACTCTTGTTAAATAAGTTTATCCAAAACCTTACAGTACCTACACAGATACTGTGGTACCTACCGCTCAAGAACCATATGTCAAACCCCTTCCTCTCTGAACCATTGGATCAAGCAACAACATACGTTTTGCATACGCCTTCTATAATTGGTAATATTTTTATTTTGATAATGTTTAATCAATATGTTATCACTCTCTCAGTCAGATAAAATATCAAACAATGTATTTATCCAACTTTCTATATCACATGTATAACGCCCTGAACTTGAGTCTCCATAAGACATCAATACATTTATTTTTAAACTAGGAACCCGCGCCAATTTGAGATCATAACCTAACTAATATGGTCAATTTGAACCTGTGTTGATGGATTCTGCGCATTGATATTTCTAGTCGCCTATGAGGAAATGCTGGGAGAAATGTGATAGATAAGGAAGGATATATCAAGTTTGGCAAAATGAATACTGTTTTTTTATTCCATGGGAAATAAGCCAAAAGTGGTCAAGAACCGGTAGCGGTCGAGAAACTGGCAGATTCACTATTCTAAGAAGGTTTTTACTAAACAAATATTTCGCTTAGTTGGAACTAAATATTCGATTAAAATAATAGACACTCGATAAATATGATGAATGCTCGATATAAAATTTAGATGCTTTAGATGCTCGAAAAATAAAATGAATGCTCCGTACCAAATTCACAAGCTTTCTAAATTAATAAACATTCGAAAAAAATAATATATAATAATAAAATTCAAATGTTTCCTAAATTTTAATAACATACTTTAACATACGTGTAATGTTCGAAACATCGAAATATGAGACATAAAAAATTTTCAAAGGATACCCACAATTGCCGCAATGGGATCGGGGCAATATAACTTTTCTTACAGCTAGCAAAAATCGTCACTAAAAAGTCGCTTGCATTCCACAAGTTGTTATGTTTCGATAGAATACTAATAACTAATCAATTTTAACACAAAACCCGAATCAGAATAATACACTAAATTAAAGCTGCATTACTTCTATTTCAAGAATTATTGTTGACCCCACTTTACCACAAAACGTTCGATGGTATTAGTTAATTTAGGTAACCAAATTAATGCCAATGATGCCGATGTGAAACGGCTGAGGAACGTGTAAAATGGATCCATAATATTTGAATGGGAAACATTCTTATTCTGCATCACATTCACCATCCACTTGTTTTATGATATGACGAAAGGTATATAGTGTGGTCAATATTTTGTTATACTACGTGATAATGTAATAATGTGATGGGTGATGTATATAAATCATTTGTTTTTCCTTCAATTCCTGGAAATCGGTTATACTTGCGGTTAAAAATGCACTAACACGTGTGAAGAGATCGATATAATGAGATGTCCTAGGACGAAGGAGGATCAGTTATGCGATAATGACTTTTGTCAGGGGTCGACGATTGACTATATAGAAAAATACGTGTACATAGCATAATATCTGCAAAGGAGAACCAGTTTTGCTCAAAGATACGTGTACATACCATAGGGTCTGCCCAGGAGAACTAGTTGAAGAAAATTATCGAGCATTTACATCTTTATTGAGAGCATATTTTATTAAAATAGTGACCAGAACTTGCGTGCAAATTGAATATTTTATATTGTGACTTAAAAAAAATATATAAGGCGTTTCGTGTTATTTTATACCGCGCTTTTAAATTTGTTGTCGAGCATTTAATATTTTTTAAGCTGCAAACTGTATTAAATTACCGGGATGGATTTTGGAACTTGAATAATGAAACAATAATTAAAGAAGCTGAAAAGCTATGGCATATTTACGATAAAGATCTTAATCATATTATCTCTCAAGATACACCCTTCATTCATGAATGCATTCGTTTAAAAGCGTATTTAGATTTAGAGACTAAAATTATGTTACAATTTCCACTGGAAATTTGTAAATATTTGAGAAAAAACAGATTAAGAGAAACATTTCTCAATTTAGACATCGCGTTGTGAATTTATTTGGCAATTCCAGTTGCTAATAAGCCATGTGAAAGATCATTTTCAAAATTTTCTTGAATTAAAAACAATTAGATAGACTCTAAAGCAAGAACGTCTTAATGCGTTATCTATTTTGTCTTTGGAATGGGACATTCGAAGGGGAAGGTATTAATGATTTTGCTGAAGAAAAGTCTAGGAAAAAAATCTTTAAAATTAAATTTTTATTTTAAATAACTTATTATCAATGCCTACCTTTTAATTTACAATGTACCTACAGTAGATTTTGTTTTCTTTATTTATTATTACAATGTTTAAAGGATTTTTATTTTTGTTCCCAGAATTGAAGTGTTCCTTATTTTTTCGAATATTATATTATATTAATTTTAATTATAAATAAAAAAAATATAACTATTGATAAATATAGGTCTAAAGTTACCCCATAGAACTTTGGAATATTGAATGGATACCCCCAAAATTTATTACAGATTTGTATTCTAGGTTAAAATATAAGACACTTGTCTGAAATATTTTTTTAAATTCTTAGTAGATGGCGCTGTAAATGACGGGGGGAAATGCGTGCCTAGTTTATGCAAAAAAGCTTGAATTTATGCTTAATTTATGCAAAAAAGCTTGATAATGGGCACAAAAGTTTTGCAAAATCTACTAGGCACTCTTTAACAAACTGTCCCTCAGAAAATGACTTCGATATTTTCACTATTTTGGAACTGAATATAAAACTAGCTTTAACAACACTGTCTAGATTTGATTTTTGTAAATAGAACATTTGTTGCTCTTTCCCTGAATCGGTAATAAGTTTTTTAATTTCATCTTTTCTTAACAGGCCCGTGAGTAAATTATATTGAGCGAAATGCTTGCTAGATTAATGCCGCTTCATATTGTATTCATTTAAAACAGAAATTGTTTCATTGCACAACAAACACATAGGGTTACCACTGTGCAAGATAAAAAAGTATTCATCAGTCCATTTGTATTAAAATTTATGACATTCTGTGTCCACTTTCCGCTTTCTTAAACCAGATGTTGATAGAATTTGCTTGAATATTTCCCGCGTCGTACTCTTGAATATGCGATGTGAACTTTATCAGTTGTTAAGAAGTAATGAGATGACAAGCGCGCTGAGCGGTTTATATATTCCCCCAATAAGCTACTAGAATAATCTCGATCGTTCGAAAGTGCTTCAAGTAGCGGCCGATTGAGAGGGCGACCGGTGGTTATATATATATATGGCCTATATGTGCTATAATGTAACGAGTTGTAAAAGGTAACATTCCCTTTTAGTGTTGATGAGTGTTGCCATAGTAATGCATATAAAAGCAACACGTTCTAACAGCGGATAATGTTGCGAATCCAATGCGTTAGGTGAGGCCGTTTGCAGTTTATAAATTAATTACTGTTTTACACCCCTCGGCGTAATATTTTCTTAATTATACATGACACAGACCATCGCACTGAACCAGTTTACTGCCCATATTAATTTAATATCTCACTCCTAATTTGTCGAAATAATGGTATTTTTGGTAGATATTATGGTCACTTTATTACACTGATATTCCCCGCTTTATGGGTACTGTTTTCGATTAATTGTCCAATATAAACCCCAATTTTATAAAGTTACTTTTTAAAAAAATACATTGAGGGTGAATTTTCAAAATTTTCATATGCCTCGGCGTGTATTGTGAATTTCGAAAATGAGAATCAATAGTCCTGTGAATGTTGATATAGAAACGAGTTTGTTTATTACGTTTTCGTTGATACTATTATGTCAGTGAGTTATGAAAAAATTTACGAATCTTGTGCTTCTGCAATTAATTAAACAATAATAGGAAAGAAGACACAGAAGAATTATGAAAAATTTCAATTATTATTACCGACAAGATCCAAAGACAAATATGAAACAGCTTATAGCTTATTTTAATACTGGAGGCATCAAAACTGTTAATATCGAGGCAGTTCTCGTACTACTAGTATTTGAAACAAACATCCAGAGTGGTATACTCTGGAGTTCCACGCTTTATTTTATTTTTTTTTATTTTTTATATAATCCGGTCTTGACTCAATGATATATTATAAAAGATAAAAGAATCCTAATTTAATTGCTTTCATTAAACGTAAATTGATAGGACACAGATCCAGGAAGTCTAGCGTTCTAAGAATATCAGAAGTTGATAAATTTTTTTAATGAAGCAGATGATAAAACCTGCTGATGATGAAGGTAGAATATAATTTTCACACCACTGCAAATATTGAAATTTGTTCTTATTTTAGATAGTGTTGATTGTTGATATCAGTGAAGCATGCCGTCATTAATCAGATATAGCTGTGAGATTGAATGGATATGGTAAAGGACTAGTTGATAAAATTATCAGGAAACGTAAATCAAAAGATATCATACTCTACAGATATCATCAAACTCTTCGACCTTTCAAATTAATAGAGAAAACGCCAACTTTATATCAATTACATATGAACCTCGCCTTAGCAATGGTCTTAGCCGAATTTTTAAAGATATAGGGATAAGTTCCTCATTCTTCCGGAAATAAAATAAAACAAAGTTTAGGTAATCCAAAGGATAAAATAAGTATTAACGAAAGGTCGGTGATTTAGGAAATTAGCTGTAAAGACTGTAATAAAAAGTATGTTGTACAAACTAGGCGATCTATCCAATCTAGATTCAAGGAGCACATGGTCGTTCTCAAATACGGAAAAACAGACAAATCTAGCGTTGCTCAACATGCTTTTGACAACACCCATCCCATAGGATATACATTAGTAACTTAAAGAGTAACTAGGAATGTCACAAATAGTAGGCAACTGGAAAGTTAAGAAATTTAGGTATAAATAAGGTACGATCTTTAGCTTATAAGCAATTTCCTCAAATTGCAGAAGAGTAGAGTTTATTTACCATCAAAATATACATAGTTTGTCATAAAGTACAAATTTACAAGTAGGTATATTAATTTGAAATGTCACAGATATATTAAGACGTGTATACGTCACTAAAAGTGATTAAAAAACAAAGAGCATGACAACAACTTAGATTGTTGCGTTTGATACGCTAGATCACGCTTTATTGTGCGCCAGCTCAAGTACTATGGTTTTGACAGCAATTTAGTCAAATTCTCGGTCACATCTAAGCTGCGGCAAACACGTTGTTAGTTTGAGCGAGAACATGTCTTATGCTCCACCTATCTCTTCGGGCGTACTCCAAGGCTCCATTTTAGGACCATTACTATACCTAATTTATAGAGCTGACAATATTTCCTGTGTAAATCATATAGGCCAAGCTACATAGATTTTGGAGTATGCATTTTGTGACAAAAGTGTTAGCGGAAAACCGGCTGGACCATTGTTCTGAGAATAGCTCCATATAAACTAGTGGGCATGTTTGTAACTCGAAATTTTAACCAACAGCTTTGTTATTAACCATTTCATGCGAAAAATCGCTGTTTTTTGGGTTTTTGCTTATAAAATGAAAGCTATCAGGGTAATCGTGATGATATCCATAGAGAAATTGTAGAGAAAAAAAATACGAAGAAAATGAGTGGTCAAACGACTCAATCGGACCTTTAGTTTAAAAGAAAATCGGAAAAAAACGGCAAAAAACAGTTTTGAAGAAAAAACTGTGTGAGAAAAAACTGTGAAAAAACTTTGAAGAAAGAACTGTGGTCTCTTTCTCTTGTACAATATTTATTAAATTACTGCAATATTCGTTATTTTTTCCAAAATTGCCGATGACATTTTATGAGCGCCAGGAAATTTGAGTGCATAATTTTCATATAAATTATTTGTTAAATGCAGCGCTGTTGAATAAGTATGTCTTAGTTGTGCTTAGAACATGCAATAGGTCGTTACGAGTACCTATGCACGTCAGCTGAGCAGTCAGCGACCTTATTATTTTTAAAAGGAATTTTAAGAAAAATCTTATAGAAATTTATTTTAGGATTATATTAAAAATAAAACTTCAGCACTCAGTTCACAAAATAAGCATGTGCCGGAAGGGTGAAAACTGTATTCATAATTACCTTAATTAATTAGGCAATTCTTTCAGCAACCTCTTATAATTATCTATCTGGTAGTTAGATATTATCTACTCAACGAAGCGTACCACTTCTTATTCTGCTACATATATATATATATATATATATATATATATATATATATATATATATATATATATATATATATATATATATATATATATATATATATATATATATATATATATATATATATATATATAATATATATATATATATATATATATATATATATATATATATATATATATATATATATATATATATATATATATATATATATATATATATATATATATATATATATATATATATATACACTGCGCAACTTATTTAACGCACAACCAAAAAGTTGACGTTAATGTATTTTCGACAATTTTTGTTCGTTTTGGTCGATTTTTTTTTTCAAATTGTAGGTTTTTCTCTTAGGAATATCACTGTCTTAGTTGTTTTGGTTAAACGAATGATTTTGATATTATACCAGGTGCTATAAAAATGTTGTTTTTTCCGATATATCAAAACGTCCTGTGGGCTATACAAGGTATTGCAAGTTATTGCAATTATAGCCAATTTAAAGCCTCTTGTTTTTTCTACATTTTCTTTTTTTATTCATTTGTTTATCTCTGTTACTTCATGAAATACACCGTTTTCAAACACCATATGCTTTTATTCACATGAAATGCATTTATCGGACAACTCAAACAGCTAGCAAGTTTTTGAACATTCTTACCGCCTGTTTTATGCGCCTTAATTAATAGGCATTATCCCCCAAACATGAAAAAATCTAAGCGTTCGTTTATAAGTCATAAAGAAAATTCGAGAAAAAAAATATAATAACGACATTACACTGTCAGAGAAACAACGGCCAATATCTCTAAAACTGTCGTAGTTAGAGCAAAATTACAAGAGATCAAAATTGTTACTAAGGGGCCGTTATTTTAGAAATATGTATCAGATAATGTCAGTGGCGTACGAAAAAAAAGTTCTATTATGCATAATAGTCGAAGTACCCGAAAAAAGTAACATCCACTAGTATTTTCTACAGGAACAATACAACATGTTGATCCTATGCAGGTTAAGATATGTGTAAAATATTTAGTGAATATATCATTCCGTTCAGAAAATATTACACATTAATGTAAAAAAAAATTAAATTTTAACACCCTGTATCTTCCTTAGGAAGCTAGATCGGCCATGTATATATATACATATATATATATATATATATATATATATATATATATATATATATATATATATATATATATATATATATATATATATATATATATATCAGAGTGTACTAGTGTATACTTAGAAAATTTACAGTACCTAAGTACATACTCAAGAATCCGATATGATACCTATATAAAAAAAGGTCCATCTTCCTTCTTCTTCTTCTTCCTTCTTCTTCCGTTATTTACGGAAAATATATGTTTTCCTGCATTTCCATATTAATACAAATATATTTTCAAGGCACATTTTTCTAATAACGCACATTCGTATATAATATGGAACATTCAACATAGGCACACTGTAGAAATAACATGCAATCACCGACGAAAATAAAATCCTTGGGATTCCATCCATAGGTTAGTATTATTGTAGTATTCCATGTAGCTAAGTTCATAATTAAATATTATTTGTGATCAATTAATCAATCATGGCTCCAACCATTCTAATAAATTACTCTGTTCTCAAGATATTATAACGTTTGCAATTAGAATATTCGTGGCAATCTATTTTGTCAACTGTCTTACTATTGCCAGTAATTATAAGGGACTAGCTTACCCAACATACACTCTGAGCGATAGTTTCAGTTATACGTCCCAGGTACGCAAAATAATCTTATTGTTATCACATGAGCTGTAAGATAATTATATTCTTACGTCCATTGTCAGTTTCGAAAAGACAGTTTAATTAAAACGATTTATATTTAGAACAACAATATGTCACACTGGTTTCATGTTCATTAAAATTAAGTCTACATTAACCCAAAAGCAAAGTTCTCCATGCGACATTCAGCAAAGTTTCAAATTAAAGTTGTCAGGAGGCATACTGCCATTTGTCTCATATGTTACTACGTGTATGTAAAATGATGTGTGTTTAACTGCGAAGATCTACTACAGCTTTCAACTATTGTGCAGGGCGGAAGTACTAAAGTTTAATTCCATCGCCGTGTTACGGAAATATTACATATTATACAATACACACTTGGATTTCATATCTCATAACTTGCTAAACAATAATAATATAATATACGGATTAAACTAAACAATAATATGACATAAGAGTATATTATTCAACGAGCAATTATTTATTGATGGCCATTATTATCGCAGGGTAACGTATAATAAAGGCAATTAATTGCAAGATGAATACTATAATATGTGCACGACAATTGTATATATTTAAGTATTGAAAATACTTGTGACCTTGTGTATACGGGAGCCGTCGTTAAGAAAACGTTCGTGACATGAGACATGCTTATCTCTCTGGTTAGCAAGGTCTCCCAAATATGGAGAGAGAGCAATTTTTTTCTGGGAATTTTATCTTTCAGCTTTTATCTTTCAGCAGGTGAACAATTTTTTCATGATACTTCTTTTTGATACTTCAATTTTTGTGAATAGCATAATTGCCCAATTCATATCGCACGAATAGTAAGAGATTGGATGGATCATAATGATATTAATCTTTTACCTTGGCCCGCAAAAAGTCCAGACTTGAATCCTATCGAAAACTTTTGGCGTTACGTAACTAAACATATTTATGAACGACGTTTCAGATCTCAAGACGCTAATCAGCTTTGGGAAGTAGTTGAAGATGCTTGGGAAGAACTTGTGGGTAGTTACGATATGAGGTCATTAATTATGTCTATGCCAAGGCGATTAGAAAGTGTCTTAGCAGCTAACGGTTCTGCTATAAAATATTATTTTTTTGTAATATTTTTTTTTACCAAACTTTTGCCCAATAAACAAATTATCAATTTTCTTATTGCACGTCACTGAACAATTTTAGAACAAAACCCGATTTACATTAACGAAAAATGAGAAAAATTTTCGGAGGCGGCGACTGTACATATTGTACTTGATTGTAGTAATTGAAATAAAATATATTTTAATTAAAACCTATTTTTGA
>CAXKVY010005473.1:0-39580 GCA_964058915.1 Tetropium fuscum | reverse complement strand
ATGAAAGTAGAGCCGAAAAATCTAGCCAAGTGAGGTTTCTTGCAACACATACATAAAGATAGCTTGATAGAAACGCTTCGCCTTTATTTTGTGAAAGTGGAAATCCAAGTTGAACAGGCCTTTGAGGACGCAGATTCTCTTATCGTAACCACGAACATTGAAGAAACATCGATATATGACTGTCGAAATCACTAAGTGATATATCCTTATGGCATGTTTCCTCTACTGGGGACGGATGTCATTTATTTACGTACGTAGACGAAATAAACTTACCAGAAATTTTGTGGCATTATAAGAATCCCAAGACCTTCAGTTGAAAGCGAGATCATGCGTGTAGGTTCAAGCGTAATAGGACATGGATAATACATATCTGTATGTTAAGTATCTTCGTTCGATCTGGCACGATGTTGGCGTAAAAACACATCTATTTGAAATGCAAAGTGGCAACAGAGTTAGAGCCTTTTGCACAAAATCGTAAACATACGCAATCTCGGCAGCTACTGTTCTAACTTATCTTAACAATCGTGAATTCTTGCGTTATCGATATTCGCTGTGCAGTAGCTCTGATGAAATACGAAATCAGCTAAAATGCATACGGGTGCAGTTAAGTGGAACGTGGCATCTTAACACATAAAACAAGTGCTAAATTCTGCAAGAAAGTTGTTTGGCCAGTGTGAAAAAATATAATGTGCCAATTAAAATCGACTTTCTAATTTATATTTCCTGTGATTTCACTGCATTTTTTTCAATGGCCACAAAGAGTGTCATATGTACTAGCAGAAATATTTCAGTGACGAGTTGCTTCTACTTAAAAGGATGGGATTATTCCTTAATTACAAACTGTGGCCTGATTTGTACCTTAACGAATGCTTGTTATGTCCCGCACTGCTATCAGCAGCCATTTTTAGTGAACTGTCCAATGCCGTAGTTGGTCCCGGCCTTTTCCCGATCTTCTTACAGCCTCAGCAAATTCGTTATATCTTCATATTCGACGTATATGATCATAATTAGAAACTACTAAGTAGCTCTAATTTTTATGAAATGCTTATTTCGGTAGATGTCAAATGTATTATTGTACAAAAAAGCCTTTCAAAACATAAACGTACATATTATATAGGTATAGATCATAAATGACACAGAACGATCTATACATTTCACAGCATGCTAGTTTGTTGAGGAGCTGTTAGAAGGAGATTGGTAATATGACAACTTACCATATATGGAGTTGTGTACTTTGTTTACATTATTTCTTTCAATGTTGAAATTGTATGTCTGCAACCGCTCAAAAGTTTTATTATTTTTTGTTGCTGATGTTTTATTTATCGCTCTATTTCTTCCTCTTTACATGGATGGAAACACGATTTTTCTGTACATAGATGTCGTCACTTTTAGTAGAAACATATCATATCAGTATATATTTCTATTTCTTTCTTACATGTGTTTATGTAATTTAAATTTAAAAACCCACTCCTGAGGACAGTGAAAGTAAGTAACATATCAGAGCTAAGAATAGGGGTAAATAATTGAACGTAAGTCAATATTGATTGATATAGACAATCCAGAATAAACGTTCTTCTAGCCTCATTTTTATCATATGAGGCACCGAATTACACCGCATCAGCATGGATTTGTGAAAGAAATGTCGACTGTTATCAACCTATTCTGCATCACACAGTAATTAGCTGACTCTCTAGATGCTGGCCTTCAAACAAATGTCATATATATATTATACTGACTTTGATTTTTCGGTAGATTACAGCACTTCACTCTCAAAGACGCAGCAGTATCGACTCTCTCAAGAACTGGTACCTACTAATGCTCGGAATTAAAAGACACGTACATTTTACATACATGTAAAATTGTACTGATTAGTCGACTAACCGACTAGTTGACTCACCGACTAGTCGACTAACCGACTAATCGAATAGTTCTGATTAGTCGACTAATCGGTTTAGTCGGCTATCGACTATTTTGCTATTCGACTATTACATTTCCCTAAAATTCCGAGCCTTAGTACCTACATCTGGAGTACCGCAGGGGTCAAACCTGGATCCTCTACTTTTCAGCGTAATCATCAATGATATTGTTAACAATTTGATTGCATATATTTGTTGTAGGCGGATGACGGATGACATATTAAACACGTGTCACAAAAATGACTTTGACTAAATATTTCGAAATGTAATATCATGATATTTTTATGTAATTGGGCAGTATAGACAACAATGCAAGAGGCAAGCCACCTGAGGGAGTTTAAAAAACTAGTCAGATAAATATAAAGAGAAGCGTAGAGCCTACTATGAGAAAACTCACAGGCTGCCAGGCTATGTAAAATCCTCGCTAAAGAAAAAAATCATGATACAGGTATACCTACTGAAAAGGGATGATGGCACCAAGACCAACAACATTTGCGAAAGCCTAGAGTTGCTCATGCAAACTCACTTTCCTGAATCTGTCACAGCAGATCGAAGGGAATGGCGAAATGAAGTCGAGACCCAACCAACCAATTCGGACTGGCAAACCGCCAACCAAATATAAGTAAATACAGAATCAAGTGGGCAATACAGAGCTTCTCCCCATTCGAATCGCCGGGCATTGACGGCATAATTCAGCACTACTCCAGTGGAGCCTGGATGAACTACTGCCGCACGTGGTTGGGATGTTTAGGATGTGCTTAGCACACCTCTACATCCATGGAGACATGGAGAGAAGTAAAAGTATTGTTCATACCAAAAGCAGGGAGGGTGGACTATTCCACCCCCAAAGCATACCGTCCTATTAGCATGTCTACAAAGTACTGTACTTTTCTGCGTTAAATTCATTTAGTATGTTATTTATGTATTTTTTCAATCTGTATTTTATTGTGTACTGCTGATTTTCTGTACTTATACCTATATATATTATAAAAAAAGTGCTATTTCAGTAACCTACTCTGTACTTACTATTATACTCTTCCGTAATTGGGTTTACATTGAATGGTGTACTAATAAATAATAAATAAAACTAAAATTCTACTTTTATGAATCTTAAAGTCGAAATAGAGGCAAAAAATTTTAATGGAGCGTTTACGTACATATAAAAGACATAAATTTTATTCGGCATAGTTTCAGGAGTGCTTAGAAATATCTGTTGTGGTATGGAGGAAATAGAATATTACAATGCGGCTTCTAATATAGCAATTTCTTGGTCGTATTAATTGCATTTACGGGCTATATTTTTACCACAACAACAGAACGTTCTTTTATATAACACGGTGTATACAATAAGAGCTGTTAATTCCATTCATGAAACTGATTCTGCTTTTCAATTATTTTATGCGAAATACGTAAGTTGCGGATATATAATTTGTATGGACAAGTTTTTGTCGATTTATTTCAATTCACTTTAAACAAGTAAATAACTATCATTCGGCATTGGTTAAATCTCTTCCTCATTGTAGGTACATCAGTCAGATGATTAATATCATGCGTAACGGAATATCTATGAAAAATTATATCTTTTGTGTTGGTTCTTCCCATTAACAGTACTTTACGATTTGTAATGAGGCTCACAGGTATAGGATGGAGTATCCATAATGTTATGTTTAAATTAAATTGAGAACATTTACAGTCGAATTATATTCAGTTAGTAAAATCGCTATTACTGTGCCTTTCACACGCATATGAGAATTTGGATTTGAAGGGGTTTAAATCCAGGTGGCAGATAGATGGTCTAAAGTCTAAAGGAATCTTCAACCTATATCCTATTGGAAATGGATATTCAGGTACTGGAATAGGAAATAAATATTAAAAATTCGACGGTTTCTATAAATAAGAAACCTTCGAAGGCAACATTTTAGTATGGTGTGTCATTTCTGAGGCTGGATGCGCCTCGCAAAAAAATAGAACAATAGATGCTGCAGTTGTCTAAAGAGTTAAGGGACAACATAACGACGGGGAAAATTGATAGCCCTCGGAGATTACGGCCCGCGGTCATACCATAGGTTATTCTTTATTTGACTCGACTTTTAGGTTAGGAATAAGTCCGGTGGTAAGATGTGTGCAATAAAATATTTTTATATCTGAGTTCCCCGGTATATATTCGGAATCCAAGGTCCAGTGCTAATGAAACTAAAATGGGACCCACTTGAAAATACCCCCTTTCCAACAAAAGAAGAATTTTTAAAATTGATTTATAAATGACGGAGTTCAGAGGTAACATACATACAGAAAAACATAAAGTCGAATCCGGTAGGAACAGGAAGTTTTGTTTTATTTTAATCATTTCTTACCGACTTAGTTTCAATAAATTTTGACTTTTGCCGCTATAAAATTTCTTAACAATAAGAATACAATAGTTTCCGAATATCTTTTCTCATGGCATACTCTGTTGGTGTGCCAATATCTTTATATCGACTATGAAGTATAATATTCGTTGAAGTTCGCAATAATTTTAATAATAAAATACTGTAGAGTATATAAATGCTCTGGTAGGTATATAATTTAATTTAATTTATGTAAGTAGGTATAATTTTAAAATATATTAATTAAATCCTTACGTACTTACCATATCGGTGATTTTTCCAAAAAAAACGGGAATATAAATCATCCTAATTGTCTTAAGCGGTCGTTATTATATAATTTGATTTGTGTGTTACTGTATTTTAGAACATAATATGTTTGGAACATAATGCGTGCCAAATTGCTGAATATCTCAGGTGGAAAAAATACACAATATGATATATGAGTAGTATCTAACAACAGTTATGTAATTGATATATTTATTCACTGCTATTGATGTACACATTTTATTTATTTTACTATACAGTAAAAAAACAAATACAATGTTTAATTAATCGGAGTGTAAATATTTAAAAAAACACGACTTCCACATTCTATAAAGCATTTCAATAAGCAGGATAAGTGGGGAAAAAACTTGACAAGGTGATGGCTATTCACACTAGCTGTAAGATACATTTATGTACAGAATACAACACTTAAAAGAGTAATAGATTTTTTACAGGCGTTCTGTATACTTACTTAAATATTATGATTTCCTATACAAAGGGCAGGTGACAGGTATTTTTTTAGATGGGTTATTGACGATTTAGTTTGTCGTTCCTTCCTGTGATACATAAACGCACTAAATTCGCGACAAACTAAGAAGGCGAAACCATAAAACGTCAGACATCTTCTTATTTTGGTGCAACTTAAGCCTTAATTTATATCAATTGGATAGCTAAATTGGAATCTAACTCTAAACAAAATCTCAGCCTCAACGCCATCCGCGGTTATATGAATGAGCGTATCGATTATATGCGAATATCATTACCAATAGCAAGAATCCATTACAGCAATGGTATTTTACTACCATAATTTATTGTTAATGTAGACTTACATGCGAGTGTGTATTATAATAATCTCCAGCAGAGCCAGATTGCATTTTTTTCGTACCCACACACGAGAATTTCCATTAATTTATCGTTTATCGGCGATGTCAAATATTCCATCGCTTAGATACTAATAGTTATTACCCATTTTCGTGATAACATTTCTAAATTCGTTTAATACTATTAATTGTTCAATTTAGCAGCATTTTTTATAGAACAAAAAATATATTAAAGTCACACACAAATTTTTAAAGGAATATTCCGAAGTTAAATTACACATAACATGTTTTTCGACAGACAAGAACCAAAGTCAAAACTACTTTAATTTAAGTAAATTAATAGATCGAAATATATACAATCTATGATTGTTTTAAATTTTAGTTATAGCATTCTTCCACGTACATTATTTCGCATTATATTAGATCGACTTTAGTTGTCTTTTTATAGAAAACAGCTAGTGATAGGTATGTTGCTAGTAATTAAAATGAACTTTGTTATCAAAAATATATGGCATGAAATACTTCACCGGCTTAACAACAGCCAACAATTCACGTTCCATTGTACTATATTTGGTCTTGGCGTTACATAATGTCCAGGATGCATATGCAAGTCCTTGTAAACGTTCTACACCCACTGCAAAAGCGTTTACGTATTTGTTTGTCCGTACAATTGCGAAAAATATCAAATTAGATTGGAATTGAAGGTGATATTTAGACATTTTCGTAAATTCATTTTAGTAAATTTATTCACAAGTGGTAAGCAAGAAATGAAGTGCTCGTTTTTCTTTTCAATCTTTCGATATTTTTCAATTCAAAAAAGGCCTTAGTATTTTGTACATATATCTAACTTCATTTTGACAATAGTAACACCACCCCTTCTAGTTCCCCAGATAGCACTTCAGAATAGATTACATATGATTTAGATATTTCTTCCAAAATTCAGCACTCAGTTATCCCAACAGTGTAGTATTTTGAACGTTTTCATATTTTTGTTCTGTAATAGACTAAAATTTTCAATTATCCTCATTTATATGGGATGTGATATTTATAATTGTCAGCTCTTTTCTCTCGTATCCCATCTCACTTCAATCAACAGTTGGTAAGTCTGCTCAATGCATGTTTCCTCACCTGTCATAACCACGCGCAGTTGTTCTATTTACGTCCGCCGCCACCTTCTCCATGGCGCCTATGTTACATGTGCTTAAGATGTAGTTTGTATGGTACAAACTCGCAGGTATAGCACAAGAGATTGCTCGCAGATGAATGACGGGCAAGATCAGAATCTGCACAGATAGTAGACAATCACTACTGGCCCTGAAAAACTATAAAATAACAAAAGGGTCAACATGGGAATGTCATCAAGCACTTGTGAGAGCATGTCAGATGAATAGCATCTGCCTGTGCTGGGTCAAAGGACACTCACAATGCAACGGCAATAAAGAAGCTGACAAACTGGCCAAGAAGGCAGCTTCAAGTACATTACCAATTGCGGCGAAACTCCAATTAATAAAGGAAAACATCCATAAGAAATTTAAGACGTTGTGGGATGAAACAAGTAGCTGTCATCTGACCAGAAATCTGATCAGAAATCAGCGAGAGACGGCGAATCTCTTGAGATATCTCAGCCAGAGACGGCGAGGAATTATCAATGTCTAGGGGAAAACTACAATTTGTGACAGGAATCCTAATCGGACATTGCCAGGTAAGGAAGCACCTTTATAGCATGAGACAAAATGACAGAACCATCTGCAGAGGATGTGAACAAGTAGATGAAACGGTCGAGCACGTGCTTTGTGAATGTCCCGCCGTGTCATCGACCAGATAATCCATATTGAGGGAACGTTGGCCTTCTATGGCCAATTTGAGGGAAATGCACCTTTTGTACAACATTAGGCTACTCGATAGCCTAGGGAGACATTTCCCTCACGTAGATAACAGAAGGGGCCAAATGGGGCCGAACAATTTTCAGATTCCAGATGTAGTTTGTTTGTTTCCGAAGGCATCCGTCCTTTTTATAATTTTTTAATATGCTTGTTTAATATTGTATGAAACAATCCTTAACCGGTACCATGTTTTTTAACTATAAGTGCATAATTTTCTGCGATCACTTGTCTGTCAGCAAATTTGTTATTTGTCCCTTAACTAACCTCACATTCGTAAGTACCTTGTACGTTCTTATAATTATCTATATAATTATCACAAATTGGTGTTTTTATTGTTGTTTTCCTGAAGGAGAATCAGAATAGAAGCTTGAAAATTAAAAAGTAACACTTTACAGACTTTCCGTGACACATGCTTAGTAAATGTTTTCTCAAGCACCCTGTATAATAAATGACAATTCTACTGAAATGATATTATATATATATATATATATATATATATATATATATATATATATATATATATATATATATATATATATATATATATATATATATATATTTAGGTTATTTTAAGGTTCAATAAATATATATTTTAAGATTTTTAATAATGCAGCGAGCTTATGAATGTTCCTATATAGATAATTACACTATGAGTGAGCTAATATGCATGCCACAAAAATTACTAGACAAAATAGTAGCCAACCTAAGTAAAATATAATAATTATTGTGTTATATTTTTCCAAAACTGAATTAACGTTTGCATTAACTTTTAAAACAAACTATGCGTAATATTAATTCATTAATATTTTACTTAATTAACTATTTATGTTATACCTTGAAAAAGATTTGCATGTATGAGCATCCCGGCACGAATTTCGCTCCTCTACAAGGTTAATATTCGGCAGTCGCGGCGGTAATGCGTACGCGGGCCGCCAGAATACGGGTTTGGGCCACTTTAAAAAAATCGCTGGCGACCTACTATCATTCGCACATGAAAAATTATGATTTTAATAACTTTTTTCATTTATTGGCTTCATTTACTTCGCAACATGTATAGACAAATTTCCATAAATCAAAATTTTTCTCGATTGCCAAAAAATATATTAACGAAAATAACAAGACTAAGTTTGTAATTTTTTAAACATATAAAAAAAACATATGGTATAATCGAGTTGTACATGTTTAGAAGCGCTATTGTGTCTACTTTAATTTAAAAAATCAGCTCGATAGCACAATTATGTTTAGCGATATGACAGTGAAGACGTTAAAAAACACGTTTCATAAAAACATATTTTTTTTCTAGTTTTTTCAAATTAAAAAAAGTCCCGACCACGGTCCGGTTTGGTTCTCTCGGAAAAAGATCTCGGAAAAAGATTCTCTCGGAAAAAGATTTTTTTCTCTCGGAAACTAAGCGACTTTATTATCAAAAGTAACCCCTTGCGGGTTAAAATCATTCAATTAATATAAATAATACAGTGATTGATATAGAGTTGTTATTAATCTCTAATATTTTATTTTGTATCGGTACTAATTTCAGTTCATTTTGTTGTACTAATTTTTTATTACCATGTAATAAAATAGAATTTATTTATGTAGCACGAGAATTTAACAGAGTTGTATGTCAACTAACTATACTTTATTCGACGGCAATTTAAATCTCCTACGGCAGGCATCATGAAGGATTGAACAGATTTAGTCTGATCACCCGTAATATATTTTTCAGATAATTTCGTTAAAGATAATTAAAAAGAAATTCAGGTTCCAGGTTCATTAGATCTGTTTTCAAATATTTAGAGTCATTATAGGTAGGCGTACTTAAAGTAAGCATGTTTTCCATACCTAATACGTTCTCCTATTTCCATTTTTAGATAACATTTTGTGGAACACGTTTAAAAACCTAGGAATGGATTAAAAAAAGTTATAATAGGGATCTATCGATATCGCTCCCATCATACCTGTAGAGGTTGTTAAATTTTTAACATTTGTATAGGATAACGTTTTTCCTGGTTTTGAAGAGCCCGACTGAAATTCCGTGAGAGCATGATGGAAGACAGACATATTCTCTTATCTAAACAAGTCAGGGCACTTAGAGGTTGGTAGTAACGCCGTTTCTCGTGTGTCGAAAAGCGATAGATAGACCAGACGAAGGAAATAGAGATGTGACCGATCCTTTTATAGCCCCTATCAATCAGAGCGACACCTTTACTTAACTAAGTCGGCTCCAAATATTCAATTAATATTATTAATCTCGTTAATTTTGATAAAGGGTTAGAAAATAATCAGGAAGCGCTGGAATACTTAATCGTATCAAATCACATACCAATCAATTCATTGTTTCGAATATTTCGCATAATTAATTTAAAAATATTCCACGAATTTCGTCGTGCATAGCTGTATCAATTTAATATATGCTGTACATAGAATGGTCGCATATCTTGTTATAAAGAGCATCCCAATCGATGTACAGATATAAAATCTGTATAATTTTTTAACATTAAAATGTTTCGTAACACCCATTCATTGTACTGACAATAGTATGCAGTTAAACGGCATTCCTTTCGTCTTTTATGGGCAAAAATCTAGACGATAATATCGTTCACATTTTACATAATCTGTGCAACCTTCTCAGGGATTTTCCCTTAATACGATATTAGCTTTAATAGATACTTAGATCCGATTCCAATAGATTCCATTCCACATCTCGCGCCAAGTCCTTCATCTTATGTGGTGTTAATGGTAATAGCTCATCCTCACTTTCAATTCGATCCATTTCGAACAATTACTTGACAATTTTTTAAAACTGACAATGATGACAAACTAAACGCAAACAATTTCAACAAACGACGTCAGCGGTAAACGTAGTAATGAAAGATCGCACTGATTTAGATCGGATTTTCTAGAATTCAGTTCAAAATTTAATTGAATTATGTTGATTAATTGAACTCTGGGTACTTTAGAAGATGGATTTTAACACATTTACGCTTTTAATAAAACAATTCCCTTCAATTTTAATATTTCTCTGTTGCAAGCTCAAATACAACTTATTTCACGTACCTGGTAAGTCTCTTAAGATTGACACCCCCCTTATCTCACTTATCCTTTGCCGATTTAACTCATTCAAAAAAGGAGTAGACACGGTTTTTAATGAATTTTTATAATCTGAGAACAGATATTAAAAATCTCGTAAAATATACAGGGTGGAAAATAAAACATGATTTTTTTAAATCACCCCGTATATTTTTATACCAAAATAATGTTCTTAATTTGCATTTGCATTAATGAATGCAAAAATGTGTAATTGTTATATAATCACTCCACCTGTTCGTGAGATATTACTAAAAACTTATCACATTACGGGTGTCAATTATAAAATAAGAACATCAAGATACCTCTGGAAACAATGCATATTTGCATTGTTTATTTGTTGACAGATGTCATCCAGTTTTTTTGTGAGATAGTAGTTCACTCTCTTAGATATTAGCGTAAAAAATACGTAGTGTTCGTAAAGAAGCAAGTTATTTTGAAAATGGTATATTCATTGGCAGAGCGAAAAGAGTTACTTGAAATTTATATTCAGTGCAACAAGAATAAGTCTCTTGCTCGGAGGGAGTATGTTAGGTTATTTCGAGAAAGGCTACCTCCTTCCAAAAATAGTTTTAAAAACATTTATGCAAAGTTTAGGAATACCGAATCTCTGAGAGACAAGAAAAGGGAAAGGCGAAGAACAAAAACAGGAGGAGAAGACACAGAACTCAACGCGTTATTATATTTTGCTGAAAATCCATCCAAATCATCCTATGCCGCAGCAATAGAATTGGATATATCACAAAGAAGTGTGATAAAAGTATTACATCGCCATAATTTTAAACCATATAGTATTTTGCCCGTTCAATATTTGGACGACAACAACCTTCAAGACAGGTTAACCTTCTGCAGAGACATACTTGATAGAATAGAGGAAGATGATGAGTTTCTAAGTCATGTCTTTTGGACTGACGAAAGCAGTTTTTCTACTGCGGGAATTTTTAACAGAAAAAATGCACATTACTGGGCAGCCGAAAATCCACATATTGTCAAAAAAATAAAAAACAAGGATACCAAACTGTAAACGCGTGGTGTGGCATCCACAAGGATGCTGTTGTAGGTCCTGTATTTATAAATGGGCCCTTAAATGCACAACGTTATGTGGATATTCTTCAATATCCAGTTGAAAATTATTTAGATAATATTAATTTAGTGGACAACAGATCTGTTATTTGGCAGCAGGATGGAGCACCATTACACTCTGCAAGGAACGTCACCGAATACCTAAACATAAAATATCCTGTTTGGATAGGAAGGCACGGTGTTATACATTGGCCCGCTAAAAGTCCGGACTTAACACCTATGGATTTTTTTCTCTGGGGTACGATAAAACAATATATGTACGAAACTGGGGTTTTTAATAATATGAATGAGTTAAAAGAATGCATACGTGTAAAAATTGAATTGAACCAAAATGGTGATATATTTCAAAGGGTGAGAAGCAATTTTATAAAGCGATGCCAAATGTGTATTCAGAATGGTGGTGGTTCCGTGGAAAATATTTAATTACGTTACGTGTAAATAAATAAAATTGTATTACTCTATTCGTTACTGTTATTCACCTATATATTATTTATTTATTATCTCAATAAATGGCATTGTTTCCAGAGGTATCTTGATATGTTTTTTGTTTTATAATTGACACCCGTAATGTGATAAGTTTTTAGTAATATCTCACGAACAGGTGGAGTGATTATATAACAATTACACATTTATGGATTCAGAAAATTAAGGACATTATTTTGGTAGAAAAATATACGGTATATAAAATAAACATGATTTTTTTAAATGGAACACCATTAAAAAAAATCATGTTTTATTTTCCACCCTGTGTATCTTACGAGATTTTTAATACCCGTGCTCAGATTATAAAAATTCATTGAATTCAGCTATGTTACTTGTTACTACTTGTTACTACTTGTCGTCTTTACGTAATGTCTTTTTACATATAATACACTCCATATTACTGAAATCACAAGTTATATCTAATAACAACTATAACACAATAACAATTATAAACACTATAACAATAACACTATAACAATTATAGACAAAATTTGTAATAATACGCGATTCGGTACAGAGCCACGGGCCATATGCATCTAAAATGTAACACGTTCCAGTAACAAAACGTCCCTCTATAGCTGCGCTGAATAATTTATGCGCCACAAAAAAAATGGTAGTTCCAGCAGATTTTTTTCTTTACTCAAAACTTCTTTAATGTCTTAGCCTCAAATTCTTCGCAGCATGTATGTAAAAATTTCCATAATTAAAAAACTGTCGCTTATCGAAAATATAAATACATCTGTAAGGAAATAATAAATTAATTGTTATTTAAATACAATAATAAACAATATTCAGTAATGATAATGACACTGTTGGAAGCGCCTAATTCTATACTCGAATTTACTCGAATTATACTCGAATTATACAGCTTACGTATATCTGGAGATATGACGATGTTAACGTAAAAAACATGGTTTTTAAAAATGTTCGATTTTTTATATTTTTTCGAATTGGGATAAATTTGGAGAAAACCAGCCGTGGCCTTAAATCTTGTGCTTTTCTGCATAGTAAAACAAATAACTATTATTTGCTATTCTTGACTTTTTTGCAATTTCAATTTTTTTTATTTGGAAAATTATTTGTTTCTGGTAGCTTCTGGTCATTGATATTTTAATAGTGGCCTGCAAATTTTTTTGAACTCTGCATATAATCAAATATGCATATCTGAGGTAATTTAACATTTCCAGTGTAGATATGAGTGGAATCTAGTTTGCCTATGTTATATAATAACATAGGGAAAGTGTCTCGGATAATATTTAGCATTTAATATATACAAAATCGTATATCATTGATTATTAACCCTTATGACTATCGCTAATAATAATTACTTACCATAATATCAGCTACTGTGTATCTGCCAAGCGTTGAATAATAATACTCAGCGACAGATTATGCGGTTTAACGTTTAAGAATATGGCAAGCAATTGCAGCGATGTAATCGTAAACGATGAACAAAACATAACAAATAATTTCGATTTATCAAGGTGTTAAGTATTGATAATTTTAGCGAATTAAATAAACATTTTAAACCGGATTGCCTATTAATAGAGGCAAAGTAGTATGAATACCCCTGTCATTTCTTTCCGCTGTTGTACCTGCATTCCACAATTGAAGATTTATGACGGTACGGTATATTCATGATGAGGCTGCAAATGACGGAAATCTGGAAAATGAATGCTTGATTTCTTTGGATATTTATGATTTAAGATCTTGTTATATTATCTCCACCTCCTGCGGTGAAATATGATATACTGCGGGATAACTACAACAAGCTCGTTGGAAGGTGAAATAACGAAGAGTCTTAGAACTAGACACAGATATTAATATTTTTAACTATAATAATTCATAAACAAAATGGTAAAGACCAAATACTTGCATGGTTATAGTTAGACGTGGTATTTTAGGCAGAATATCATTTGCTAGATTTTAAATAATTTTATTTCTAAGTTGTTTGACCACAGCTGATATCAAGAACGTTCCACTTATCCCAGGCAGCATGGTGTCGTTATTATGACGGATTTATTTCGTCAG
Source organism: Tetropium fuscum (assembly GCA_964058915.1). NCBI lineage: Eukaryota > Metazoa > Arthropoda > Insecta > Coleoptera > Cerambycidae > Tetropium > Tetropium fuscum. Next base: position 25,649 of record CAXKVY010005473.1, on the reverse strand, counting down.
TTTTTAGGACATAAATACGTTAAAAGAACTACAAGAGAGACGTCAAAATGATGAGAAAAAGTCACAGCCAAATGACGTTTATTTGACGTTTAAACTACGTCATTAACTGACGTTTAAATGACTTCAGTAACTGATTATTTTAATAATGCTATATGCCACAAGTAAAAAAAATAGTTAATGGTCCTTGAAATTTTGAAAAAATTTTCTGAATTTTTTAGAATTTTTTTAATTTTTTCCCAACAATTTTAAAAAATTTTTTAGAATTTTTTCAAAAAACTGAAAAATTTTTTAGAATTTTTTCAAAAATTTAGAAAAATTTTTTAGAATTTTTTCAAAAAATTTAGAAAAATTTTTTAGAATTTTTTCAAAAAATTTTGAAAAAAATAATTGCTTCTGGGTCTTGTTTCCAGCATATAAAATTCTATTCTAATTCTGTAGTTAAAAGAACTACAAGAGAGACGTCAAAATGACGAGAAAGTCACAGCCAAATTTTTTGAATTTTTTCAAAAAATTTTGAAAAAATTTTTTTTTTCAAAAAAAAATTTGAAAAATCTTGTATGAAACACGTTGATAAACACTATTTTGTGTAATTCGCATCCCTTTGCGAAAGAGCTAGCGCAAAATTATACTGTCATGCAAGAAAGTGACTGTATGTGGGTTCTGTCAAAGTCACAAGACAGGTGAAATATATGCATTTTCATGTCAAATATATGCTTTTTCTCCCTGAGAGCTCCCAGGGAAATCTCCCTTCTCTTGCTTTCAAGAATAGACGTCCGTGGTAATCCTGACATTTCATCTATTCACACCTTCATCAATTCTTGGTATATTTTTTGTTCCGAGAGTAAAACATTGTTCCAGACTAGTCCAGAAAGTAAATTACATAAATCGTATGCTTAGCTTATGGTCAACTTTTTAACCCGTCAACGTAACTCGGGGCAATAGCATCGATCTACAATCATGTCATGTCGTAAAACGCAATAATGTAATTGACAAAGCGCAACATCTGTGACATTTTCACATGTCATGTTGAAGAAAATTATTGGGCGGTATTTCTCACATACTTTATAGAGCTGCTTTGTGGAAAAAAATACATTTACATGCCGGTAGTGTTAAGTATGGTTTTACAGCATAACCAGCAACAACCAAATAGTGAATTCTAAGTGGAATAACAGGATAACAATCAATTAAGTGTTGTTAAGAAATTTTAATAGTCATCGTCTCCAATCTGTGAACAATGCTGTATCTGCCTAATAGAAACTCACACTTCTACCACCTCCCAAGGTTCACAATTGTACATGTGTTTAATTCAATACAATGTAAAGAGAAGGTGGATTTCTTGAGATCGCCATTATGATCAGTGGGTAATTAGGTACGTTAAGAAACAAACAGATAAGCGGTTAAACAATAATTTTTACCTTGCAAGTATAAAATACCTTAGTGCAACTCTACGCTCAAGAGAAATATGGCTCGCGCGTAGTTCACACATCGCCGTAGAGAGAGACTCTCATTTCCATAACAAAAGATTCCCTCACTTGTAGCTAAAGCTTCTGCCGAAGCCGCCTACGTGATAAGTTATAGTTGTAAAAATCTCTAATTTACTTCATCAATTTAATCGCATAAGTTTATAGCTTCGCCATTTTGCGAAGTAATACATTGTTGGAAGCGTATATATCTCTGTAGGAACATGCCTTCTGAATTTATAATTATACCGAAGTTATACCAGACATTAATCGCAATATTACGGCTGCTTGCATATATATATATATATATATATATATATATATATATATATATATATATATATATATATATATATATATATATATATAAAGTTATAAATATTACAATATATATATATATATATATATATATATATATATATATATATATATATATATATATATATATATATATATATATAATAACATGCATGCTTAGTTTACTTACCATTTTGAGCTCTAAAACTAGTAAAGTAGATTCCATTTATTTTAAAAAACTTCATAATTAGCACATGAATAAGTAAAGTCTATATCCTAGGTTAGAATTTAGAATATATAACTCATAGAGCGTAGATAGTACATCAGCATAGATAAAAGACTCTATTATAGCATCGATCTATGATGTGCTTAGGTTTAAGGCAAGTTTCTGTCTATGGAGTGATGTGTAATATAGAATTTTATATCTAAATTAATAGACAATTTTAGGAGTTAGGTACATTATAATAATACAAGCAAATATTTCAATTTATACATAAATATGTATAATTGGTTGCATATAACGTAAAATTATAAATATATTTCTCTGATTGCAAGCAATTTATAAAAATTTGATAACAAGATTGTAAATAAAATTGTGTTAAATTTGGGTAAGTTGTATATATATTGTCTTATTGTGGATGTATAATTTCTGCTATCTTCCCTAGTGAACCGACTCCTGTAAGTACTTAATATTTCAAATGTTGCCCAATAGTGAGGTAGGTATACTTGGGTAAACAAAATTTAAAGTAAAAAATCAAAAGTATGAAACTAACATAAAAGTAATAGATAAATATAACTTAAAATTCAAATAAACATTAAATATATATATATATATATATATATATATATATATATATATATATATATATATATATATATATATATATATATATATATATATATATATATATAAACATAACTTAATAGTTCTATATATATATATATATATATATATATATATATATATATATATATATATATATATATATATATATATATATATATATATATATATATATATATATATATATATATATATATATATATATATATATATATATATATATATATATATATATATATATATATATATATATATATATATATATAACAATATTTCCGGTTATATGTACAAAAAATACAAAATTCTGTAGGTTTGACAGCAGGTTCTTTATTGAAATAAATATCGGTCTTTTATCAGGATTATAATGGAAACGTATAAAATTCGTGAGTATAAAGGAAATATAATACCTCTATTCATAATAATTGCCCCTGAAATGAAGTAACTACGTTATGGCAGTCTATTTTATAAAAAAAATAGGTAATCTTTTTTCAAATTAACGAATTTGGCACACGGATATCTCGGAAATTATGCGATATAGCGAAAACATTAATGGAGTTAAACTTGTGGCACATTTTTCAGCATTAATTTTACGAACGCTTCGCGTTCCCGTATTAAAATTGAAATGGCCAAAAATGAAGCTTATAAGAGAACAAAGTGATTATTTTTTAATGCGACTATTAATATATAGATACTAATGTTTCAGTTACTTCTTAATATAATTAACTTAATTAACTACGTGTATGCCCAATTACTGTTTTCCTTTAATTTAATATGTGGCCAAGATCTATCGCTGTGCCTAAAGTATGACAAACTAAAGCTGCGATACAGAATATAAAATATTCGACAACGAAAATCATTACTAAAATTGATCGGATTGAAGCGCGACAGTTTCTGTTACCAAACATGTTAGCCCGTCTTGGGATAATGGATGACGGTCAGAAAATGTCATCTTATTATCACCGAGGTGATTTTCAATCGATCATCCTTTATTTTTTCGATAAATTACCTAATAAGGTTATTTTAACCTTATTAAATGTTAAATAACCACTTTGTTGATGTTTCCCGGTTTAATTAATTTTTTTCTGCCAATGCTACATTTCCTTAAGTAAATGTTAAAATACCAATGTTTTCAACGTCCCACTCTGAACGAATCTTTTACATTTGATTTCATTTGTCTCTCAATAATAAAACTTATAATTCATGATAATGCATAAGTTACCATATAGTTGCATAATATTGTTAATAAAATTTAGTTGTTTGTCAAGTAGTTCACCGGGTCGTTTCAAGGTCATTGCTCTACACTCGAGTTCCTAAGGTACTTCTGGTAGTCATTTATATTTGTGTATGGCGATGTCGATGTAGTAGGAGAAGATTTGTCATTCTCTTTACTTTTTAGATGAACGATATTATTCAGTCATTACAGAACAAGCAAAAACAGTGGTAATATGTGTTCTCTACTTATATCTGTGCTTATCATGGGCTTCTTAAATAAAACTGATTCCCCCAGAATACTTTGTCTCATAAGTTTTGGCTTTCACACTGTGGCAGAATTCTCTTGGTTGATTAAAATCCAATGACAGCATCGTATCGCATAGTGCGAGATTTCATATTGTTTAATGTTTTGATTTAAGAGATTATTAGGTAATGATTTACCGGAGATGCATACAATTTTATTTAAAAATATCGATTTGTGTACAAGCAGATATTTGTACTTTGGTTAACGCCGTGTATCCTTAAAGAGCTACACTAATTACACTTATAACACCTCGTGATTTTATTTGTAATGTAGATTATAATAATAAAATTGATGTTTTGCTGGAAAGAAAAAAAATATAGTTTTTAAAGTCTTGCATCTCAAAACCTATTGGTCGTAAAAAACTGCACTTAGTCTCTAAATGAATGAAATTTTATCGGATTGAAAAGAGCTAAGATTATTCTTTTACGTAGGATCCATTATTTACGAGTTATAAAAGCTAAAAAAAGTTCAAAAATATCGTAGTTTTTCCTCAACCATGAAGAGAGCACAAGTGTTTCCCAGCTGCAAACTTAGTTTTATGCAGCTGATATTATAAATCCTTACAACATATCAAAAAATATCAGAATTAACGGATTTTTTGCGAACCTTGCCTTTTTTGACTGGCCTATATAATAATTACCAAATAATAAATACATTTTAGTAAGAAAAATCAATAAAAAAATATTCTGGAGACTATATATATATCCTTAAGCAAGCAAAATTGTATGGAGGTACCCACTTAAGGTACCCACTTAATGGGTATGGAGGTACGGAGGTATGGAGGTATGGAGGTACCCACTTAAATCTTAGTTTCGCCCAAGAAAGGTATTTCTAAAGTATACCCAAATCTCTTGAGATATCCCAGCGAAGAGACGGCGAGGAACTATCTGGCAATGTCCAGGGGTAAACTGCGATTTGTTACAGGAATCCTAACCGGACACTGCCGGGTAAGGAAACACCTCTATAACATGAGACAAAGTGGCACACCCATCTGCAGAGGATGTGCACAAGAAAATGAAACGATCGAGCATGTACTTTGCGAATGTCCCGCCGTGTCATCGACCAGAGAATCCATATTGAGGGAACGTTGGCCTTCTATGGCCAATTTGAGGGAAATGCCCCTGGGCAACATCATCACCTTTTGTACAACATTGGGCTGGTCGATGGCCCAGGGAGACATTTCCCTCACGGAGGAAGCACAAGGGGCATGGGGCCTAAGTGCAGCGGATATCTGATCCGCACTCCGGACAAATTCCAGATTCCAGAAGTATACCCCTATTCTTTAGTAAACACCCTTTACATTTCGTTGAATAGAAAATCGAGCTAAGTAAGATCAAAATGAAAATAGCTACTACTCAGTTAATTCTATTCTAGCTAGTGTCAAACAACGTATTTAACATACTTTTTGTTATTCACTAGGTTGGTATTGTAACCAGATCAATGGTAATATAACAACATTATCGTTAACACATATCAAACAACATTATGCCTACCTTCCTAAGTAGACTATAACACATAACAATAACATTTATCACCTGCCAGTGAGTCGTCGTGGATTGCGATACAATGGGGACTTTTAAAGAAAAACCTATAAATGTTCACATCGTAAATATTTGAAATACGTTCGATATAAACATAGTATTATTTTAATGCGCTAAGGAAGAAGTCTCAACGGTGAACTGTTTGACAACTTACGGTATGAATGATTGCTTAATAAACGTCAGAGTATATGGTTTATGGGATTGCACACAGCGAATATTATTATTTAACAGTGCTAAACGGGTCCGTATGAATTATCAGACGATGATAACTATATTGCTTTGAATAAGTGGTATCATTTCACAAATCCCGTCCGTCCATGTGTTCCACTGTGTTAAACACGCTAATATTTGTCAGAAAATTATTTTTTAGATAAAGGAATACCTATATATAAAACCTAACCCTAGATTCCAGATTCCAGAAACCTAACCCTATTGTTTTCAAGCCAAATCGGTAATTGTTAGTGATAACATATTTTACATTTTAGGTAGCTATAGCTACGTGTGTTTTTCTCCTAAGGTACTTATAAACTATTTATGTGATGGAATAATTGTAAATTAAAATATTTACTTTCATTTCCGTTTCAAGCTTTTGACAAGCCTTCGTTCACTTGGAAAACTTTATACAGGGTGAGTCAGTTTTTTGTAGACAAACTTTAACAGGGGATAGAACGCACGTTTTTAAAAAGAAAAGTGCCTATAAATATATGGCCGATCTAGCTTCCTAAGGAAGATACAAGGTGTTAAAGTTTCATTTTTTTTACATTAATGTGTAATATTTTCTGAACGGAATGATATATTCACTAAATATTTTACACATATCTTAACCTGCATAGGATAAACATGTTGTATTGTTCCTGTCGAAAATACTATAGTGGATGTTACTTTTTTCGAGTACTTCCGATATTCTGCATAATGGAACTTTCTTTTCGTACGCCACTGACATTATCTGATACATATTTCTAAAATAACGGCCCCTTAGTAACAATTTTGATCTCTTGTAATTTTGCTCTAACTACGACAGTTTTAGAGATATTGGCCGTTGTTTCTCTGACAGTGTAATGTCGTTATTATATTTTTTTTCTCGAATTTTCTTTATGACTTATAAACGAACGCTTAGAATTTTTCATGTTTGGGGGATAATGCCTATTAATTAAGGCGCATAAAACAAGCGGTAAGAATGTTTAAAAACTTGCACAGTGGCGGGGTGGAAGGGGTGCTCCACCCCTTTCGTAAACAGAACATCTACGCCAAAGACTATTTAAAAAAAAACTGTTATTTTCATTATCTACATACAGTTTAACAAAAATAATGTCCCTTCTTACTTGGAAAGAGATAAAGAGATTTCGGCTTTTTAGAATCCTTAACAAACCATATTTAGGTAGGTTTCGTTGAATTAAATATTTAGCCGATAATTATTATTGCTAATAAATAAATTACTTAATTTCGTACCACATCAAACACTAAAAATCAAAATAACTAGGAAACGCACAGGAATTTCGAAACAGAAGAAGGGACATTATTTTTGTTAAACTGTATGTAGATAATGAAAATAACAGTTTTTTTTAAATAGTCTTTGGCGTAGAAGTTCTGTTTAAGAAAGGGGTGGACCACCCCTTCCACCCCGCCACTGTGCAAGTTTTTGAACATTCTTACCGCTTGTTTTATGCGCCTTAATTAATAGGCATTATCCCTCAAACATGAAAAAATCTAAGCGTTCGTTTATAAGTCATAAAGAAAATTCGAGAAAAAAAAAATATAATAACGACATTACACTGTCAGAGAAACAACGGCCAATATCTCGAAAACTGTCATAGTTAGAGCAAAATTACAAGAGATCAAAATTGTTACTAAGGGGCCGTTATTTTAGAAATATGTATCAGATAATGTCAGTGGCGTACGAAAAAAAAGTTCTATTATGCAGAATAGTCGAAGTACCCGAAAAAAGTAACATCCACTATAGTATTTTCGACAGGAACAATACAACATGTTGATCCTACGCAGGTTAAGATATGTGTAAAATATTTAGTGAATATATCATTCCGTTCAGAAAATATTACACATTAATGTAAAAAAAAATTAAATTTTAACACCCTGTATCTTCCTTAGGAAGCTAGATCGGCCATATCTTTATAGACACTTTTCTTTTTAAAAACGTGCGTTCTATCCCCTGGTAAAGTTTGTCTACAAAAAACTGACTCACCCTGTATAATGGTCGATTTAACTCGTAACTCGAAAAATGTAATGTAAAAACCAGCACAAATCTGATTTCGGTAAAAATGTATTTAACACGTTTAACATCTTTGCAGATATACTTTATTTTCGACATAAACATAACCTATAAATAAATATCAGTCGTTACTTTAATAGAGTAAAGATATTACTATACCTAATTTTCACAGCTCTTATATTTGACTAAAATTACTTTCCTTCAAGTCCATAGCCTCGTGTTCTTTCCCGATCAGAAACTGCTGAATCTCCTCCAAAGTTTTCCCTTTCGTCTCGGGCACATATTTTATGACGAATACGAATCCTATCGCGCTGCAGATAGAGAAGCAGAAGAAAGGCACTGACATAGTATTCAGTTCATCCATAGTTATCTGAAAGAACTTGGAAACGATAGTACCCATCATTACGGAGAAACTGTCTGCGATGCATAGCGCTTTAGCCTTTACGCATGTCGGGAACAATTCACTTAAAACGGTTACAGGCCCGAAAGATAAACCGATACTGAACAGTATGTTGTATGAAACCAGCGCGGTGATCGGCAACCAGTTTAAGTTCTCAACCAGACCAACGTGAAAGTCTTTAAGGTAAAAATGTAGTGCTAGCATGAAAACTGACAAGGCACAACCAGCTGTGGACGTTATCATCAGCAGTCTTTTTCCGAATTTGTCTACAATAAAGAATGTAGTGATGGCAACGGCTATCAACTCAACACTACAGTAAACAATGACGGACAAGGTAGCATCGATACTGCTACCAGCTTCCTTGAAGATCGTCTCCGTGTAAAACAGGCAAGGATTTTTCCCGCTGAATTTATTCGTCAAACACAGTATCAGGAATATGCAACAAGCCTTTCTGTTGCTTGGTACGGTAAATAGATCGAAGAAGCCTGGCTTCTCGTTAATTCTTTCCTGCCTTACAACGGCTTTACAAAGTGAGTCCATTTCGTTGTCTACGTTTGAGGTACCTCGTAATATTTCCAGCGAGTTTCGTGCCTCTTTGTGATTATGTTTTTTGATGTAATAGTACGGTGATTCTGGCATCAAGGCAAAAGTAGCGAAATGTATTAGTGGAATCGCCGCGCATATTAGGCTAGACGTGAATATATCCATTACCGATCCTATTACGTTTATAAAGAGCGTTCCAGTAATGCTAAATATCGCGATGGTGGCGGTGAGGAATCCCCGGATTTTGGGGTCGGCAATTTCTCCGATATACATCGGTAGTGTTGTATATAGCGCCCCCTCGGTAGCTCCTATAATGAATCTTAAACCGCTTATGTACCAAATTGAGTCGGCGAATGCTAAGCATATGAAGCATATTGACACTATTGGAGCCATCAGTAGGGTGGTGTTTTTCCTTCCGATTTTGTCGGCTAAGAAGGCTGCTATTATAGCTCCAGGGGGCGATCCCAGTAGGGGAGCTACGGCACACCAGGATCCCTCATCGCTGGTGGTGGGTATTGTCGAAGCGCTGGAGGTCAGTTTTGGGATGTACGGAGATGTCCAACCGAGGTTGATTCCAGAGCTCAATACTGAGAAGGCACCTAGATCGAAAATTAGCAAATGTTAATATAAACGTACAAGAAGATATAATATTTATATAAAACGCTAATGTTTCGATGGGCTTCGTATGGATAATCATTCCAAATATTGGAATGTATACCATCTTTTTGGTACTTTGTCTTGGTCTTTTGTTTTTGTCGTATCGGTGTTCACAATTGTCTATTTTTATTTTATTATATTATTTCCTTTTCTGAGTCTTATTTGCTTTTGTTTTAATACACTGGCCAATAATTGATAAGGATGAAGTTAAATTTATTCGATAATTTTGGCTACAATTAAAATGTTTTAATAATATGCCCAGATATTATAGTCCAGAAATATAATTTGAGGATTTACAAGAAATACATTCTGATCTTTATCAATTGTTTACCAGTGTATTAAGGGTTTGTATATATAAGGTATGTTTGTATACGCGGCATATATTTTTTTGTTTTATTTTTTGTTTTAACATTCTTAGTGTTATATGCTATATGTTTTTCCCCCAGGGAGGACAGTTACATTTGTATTACGCCTTTTGTGGCTTACATTTTAAGGTGTACGTAGTTCAGAGATGGGTACTTAGAATCTGTAGCATATTTTGAGGGCAAAGTATTTTTAGGATGAAGCCTGAAAGAGAAGGGTATGTAATGTTAAGTAATGTATGTGTCTTTGTTCCTTTGAGTGAGTGTGTGGCTATAATGTTTCGATCTAAAACAATTTAAATTACATATCTCGCTCATGATTGAATTTACATGCTAATGTCCGCCAGGCGAGAGTTGAACTGCGACGTAAGAGGGGGAAAGGTGATAAAATATGCAACAGAAGCTTGTGGGCCTCGGAGCATAATGGAAATTTGGCTTCTTTATGTATGTGACTGCAGCACAAAAATAAAATGTGTAATTAAATTATTGTTATAATTAAATTTAGTGTGGAAGAATCTGTGCTATTGTAATATTTGTACATCATTCTTTCAAATGTTATACAAACGTTGACGTTCGTAATTAGATTCATCCTGACACCAGAGCTGTCACATAAAAATATTATATTAGATATAACAAAAAATGTCTTCATTTCACTAATGGATTCGGAAGACATTTTAAAGACTAATAACTCTGTAGCTCTAATAACTCATAACAGATTGCGTTAAATGTTCACACCATACAACAAAACATTTATTATCATTTTGTCCGCCTTTTAAATAAATTTTAAACAGCTTCCATCTGTCCGTTCGTCCGTCCCGCTGCGTGTTTAGTAATACGCTACTCAAGAACCATCAAACAGATCTAGGTTAAGTTAAGGAAGGTTTTCGGGGCAAATTAAGTTACAGATGTTGCCAAGTGACCTCCCAAAAAAAAACGGCGTTACACCATAAGGTACGCCAGTTTCGGAAATCGATTGAAAATTAGCTGCGCTGTCGACAGAAAAAGGTGTGAAAATTTTCTTCATTTGGAAAATTTTTAGAGTAGGTATATCAGAAACGTACAATCAAAGTCAAATAGTCTGTGGCCTCTCTTCTCACGGTGTGATTAAGTTGTACTGATATCTTGAGTTATCTCTCCTTGCAAAATAATATTAGCATTTTAATAAATATCTTAAATTACTGATTCCATTATTTAATAAGGCTTAACTATTTTTAGTACTACTCAACTTATGAGACATTAAATAAGACAACTAACTTAAAATTAAGACGATTTTATTGACCCTATATCAAATAGTTATTTTATTGTCGTTCTAAAAAATGTTCACATTTTATATCAAAAATCTGGTAAGAAAAATAAATACAATTACTGCATATTATAGAATTATAAAAGTAGAAAAGCAGATAAAGAAGAGTGCGTATAAAAGTAATACAGGGAATTAGTTATATATACAGGGTGTAGCAGAGCTGGGATATATACCTTTAAAAAGTATCTAGATACTTTTCGTTAAAAGTATATTTAGTTACAAGATACTTTAAAAAGTATTTAAGATAATTTCACAAAAGTAACAGTTATTTTCCAAAGTATCTAAAATACCGAATAACTAAGATACTTCTAACTAATATATTCCTGACTAAGATATACTTAGGTAACTACTAAGATACTTTCCCAAGCAAGATCCAAGCAGAAATGCATGGTCATAAACACACAGTGGTTGCTAGTCGGGGCTGCCCTCAGGGAGGGGTTCTCTCCCCCCTACTGTGGAGCCTTGTAGTGGACAGCCTACTGTGGGAATTAAATGACGCTGGTCTGTATGCACAGGCCTATGCAGATGACTTGGTCATCCTATGCAGTGGAACCAGGGACAATTTGCGTGGCCCTATGGCTAGGGCCATAAGAATAGTTGAGAACTGGTGCCAAATAGCTGGCCTAAGAATAAACCCTAAGAAAGCTCAGCTTATGCTATTCAGCAAAAAGAGGAACCAAGAAAATCGACCAGAGATTACTCTCTCTGGTGTGGTCCTCACCTACCACCAGACGGTGAAATATCTAGGTGTTCACCTCGATGCTAAACTGTCTTGGCATGATCACATATCATGTAAAATCAGGAAAGCAACGTGTGCACTGTGGACGTGTCGGAGGGCCTTTGGTGGAAGCTGGGGTCTTAATCCCAAGGTTCTCCACTGGCTCTACTGCACTATTGTTAGACCAATTTTAACTTACGGGGCCATCGTGTGGTGGCCTTGTGTTGAAAGGAACTCAACTAACAGGCAACTGGACAGGGTCCAGAGACTTGCGTGTTTAGGGATGACTGGAGCATTGAGAACGGCTCCCACCAGAGCTCTGGAGGTGCTATTAAATCTCATGCCACTACAAATATTCATTAAATTGGAAGCCATGCGTGCGGTATATAGACTGCGCACGCTAGACCAGTTACAGGTGTGCTCATTCGGGCACTCTCGCATGTGGAACTGGGCCACCGAACGATGCCCGGTTCTACTCATGAGTGGTGATCATATTCCCACTAAACTATATCCCTGGAACTTCCTGGAGGTCGTAATCCCTGACCGCGAGGAGTGGGGGATAGAGAACACCCCGATGGCAATCCGCAACGGAACCAACTGGTATACGGATGGATCCAGGGCGGATGGAATGTCGGGTGCCGGAGTCTTTTCTGACTCGGAACAAATAAGTAAATACTTTGCTCTGGGTGCACATGCTACTGTCTTCCAGGCCGAGGTATTTGCGATTCTATCCTGTGGGCTGGAGCTGCTTGCTGGCCCACAAAGAACTGGTAGAATCAATATATGCTCCGACAGTAGAGCTGCTATCTTGGCACTTAGTGCCGTTGAAGTGCGCTCAAAACTGGTTCTGGAATGCAAGACCGTCCTCGAGACGCTCTCTCAGAGCAATAATTTACGCCTTGTCTGGGTCCCAGGACATGCTGGTGTACCGGGAAACGAGAAGGCCGATCAACTAGCCAAATTAGGCACTTTAGAGACACCTACTGGGCCTGAACCCTTCGTAGGGATCTCCAGAAGCACAGCGGTTCTCTCAATGAAGACTTTAGCCCAACAAATGTTTCAACATTGTTGGACAACTGCTCCAGGCATGAGACAGGCTAAAGAACTCCTCATATCTGGTCCCGACGCTGGGAGGACCAGACAGCTGCTGAAATTAAGCAGATGTAACTTAAGAACAGTGACAGGCCTACTGACCGGTCACTGCCACCTAAGACGACACCTTTACATAATGGGTCTTGTGGAAGACCCTGAGTGTAGGGGATGCTTGGAAGATGAGGAGACAGCAGGGCATGTTCTGATGAATTGCCCCGCTTTCCTGCATACACGTATGCAATACCTGGGACAACTGATGCTGATGCCCAGGGACTTTAGAGAGCTATGTCCCAGCCGCCTCGTTGGCTTTATTAAGGCAACTGGACTGGTATAGCTCTCGAAAGTCGGGACGTGACGGGCCCATACTGAGGCCTATACGTCAAAGGGCAGAGCCCCCGCCAATCTCAATCAATCAAAGATACTTTCTCAAGTATTATATTTTAAGTAACTAACGCATATATTGTTAAATTAGAAACCATTTGCTTTGAGTAATAATATTAAACTTAAAAAAATATATCTGTCGGTGCATGTCTTATCGGCGCCTTAAGAAAGGTAGCATAGGAAATAAGCAATTCCACTGGTGCTGACGAAGGCAGTGATTTATTAAACTTTACAAACCCCTGTTTAATGCAGTCATCATTGCAAGATCAGTAACTAGTACTGCAAATACTGCAATAACTGAAGTTTGTATCATTGTATAATGTATATTCTCCATTCCAGACTTATCTTAACGCGCATAAACAGTTTCTAAACTACCACAAAAGTATCTTAGTTACTTTCAAAGTATCCTAGTTACTTTAAATTATCTTAGTTACCTTAAAGTATCTAAGTTATTTTAAAAGTAACTAAGATACTTTTCTAAAATACAAGTTACTAGATATTTCATAACAGTACCTAACTAAGATAAAGATAATTTTTACGTATTATAGAAGAGTATCTAAGATAATTTGAGTATATAAGATACTTTAAAGTATGTTGTTGTCCAAGATACTCTCAGCTCTGGGGTGTAGAACGCAAACTAAATTAATGAGATATGTGACAGTAATAAATTATGAGAAATTATTTCTGGATATTTGATGAAATTCAAAACAATACTATTTTTTATAGTTTTATGAGCAATGATATTTGCCAAATTAAGGTTATAATAATTTTTGTGACGGCGCATCTTTAAAGAACAATATATAATACCTATATATTATTTATTAAAGAGACATTCTTAAGAGCTAAATCGGACGAATTGAAAATACAATAGTTTAAGGAAATATGTACCTAATTGCTAAATTATTTAAAAATGTAGTATTTGTTGACAAAAAAAATTATCTAAAGTTGGCAAAGATGTTGACAAAAGGTATCTTCACACACGAAGATGTACTACCTGAGAGGTCGTTAGTTGCTTAAGTTACTATACGAATCTTAACCTCTTTAATTCGGATTAATAAATTAACATGTTCAAGGTACCTGCGATCGCCGCTAAATATTGAAAGAGGTCTCCTTTGTTATGAAATATTTGACTCTTCAGGATAAGCACCATCTTGCTTCCAGCTACATAACAGTACTTCACTGAAAATGATCAGATAATATTTTATATACCACAGCAAAATATCTAGATAGGTACCCACTGCTTAATCTCACTATTCAAATTTAGTTTAAATTTGTAAGAAAACATAAATATTTTGGTAGAGATTAGAGAATCAGTACAGAGAGACGTGAACAAAGGGTGACCATGATAATGCATTTAATCTCGGTTTATACATTTTATGCAAATTGTATTTACTACGCAATATGGAATAATATTTGTTGGTTTCAGTTCCTAAACACAACATATTTTTATTCAAGTGGAATTGTTGATGCGTATATTTTGGTGGCGTTCAAAGACAACTTGACCTTTTATTCAACATCATCGAAAGGCACTAATAAAGAATTTACGTATCCGACATTTTAACGCTATAAGAATACGACGCGTCATCTTATACTATTATTGATTAGCTGTTAAATTTGTCTTTCCAGCCTTATCGGCGACTCGGTATAGTTACAAATTGCTGCGGCTATATCTCGGCGATACTTGGAAATAACACACTTAAGTGCTGCAGGTGATTAAAACTCAATTAACACTTACACTGAAAAACGAAACCATTTACGGGTACAGTTAAAATTTTATATGTCTATCACGGAATAATTATCAAAGTTTCGCTCCATACGAGGTATGCTGATCCGTATGCAATAAATTATAGTTTAAAAAAGCTAAAAAACAGGATTGAAAGGGAAACCTAACTAAAAATTAAAAAACAATGTTGCCGCATACAGTGTCTTCTATGGCCAATTTGGGGGAAATGCCCCTGGACAACATCATCACCTTTTGTACAACATTAGGCATTAGGGAGACATTTCCCTCACGGAGGAAGCACAAGGGGCCCAATGAGGCCTAAGTGCAGCGGATCTCTGATCCGCACTTCGGACAAATTCCAGATTCCAGATTCCAGATGCAGTGTCAAGATATAGAAAATCACAGATTGCCATGATTCAGCTTTATGGAAAATGATGATAATGAAAAGGTATTATTTTCATAATAGCAAATCAAATATTTGCAATACATGCAGACAAGGACAAGACGCCCCCTCATCGCAAACTGTGTTCGCGCTTAATCATGAAGCATTCGATATTATTAACCATGAAGTATTAGAAGTTTTCTCTTAGGGAAAATGGATATCCCTCATTATAAGTCCTTATTGAATTTCTGCAGGAACTTATTTGCGTCGTTGGGTAAAATACAATTTCAGATAAACTTGATATAGGATCCACCTCCGGGCAAGTATTGTAATAATGTTTAATAAGTTGTCGATTACAGGGTATGCTGATCATAATACTCGATCAACTCACCTCTGATGATCTATCTCCTTCTGCCGCGTGCTTTGACCAATGCTCTTATCTCCGTTATCGATGGGGGTGTGCCAGAACAGTAGCCAGCCGTAGGCTACGACATGCAAATGCAGTTTTACGCAAAATGCCGACAGATATAGCGATTTAACAATTCTTTCGAATAACGTGATAGGGCTTCTGGATTTTTCAAGTAGTTTGTTTCCGACTTGTATACCGGCGTGACGATCCACAAATTTTATGGAAAGTTCTCCTATGTCCTGATGGAATGTCATATTGTAGTATTGTACACTTTCTGTAAGTCTCTTTATTTGTCGGCAATATTAATTTTGACTAATTTTCTAGATAGTTTTGTCCTTGATTGAAAAAACAAGGAAGATATGCAACTTGTCTTTAAATTTCCTTAACTAAATGGATATTGTTCAATGTCCTTTGTATTTAGAGTACTTCCGCATATTAATCAGATTCCTAAATGGATTTATTTATCTACCTCCAGATTCCAAAAATTAAATGGTGCAATTCTAATATAATTAATATAGTTACTAACAGTAAACATTTAAAATATAACACGTTCCAGTAACAAAACGTCTCTCTAGCTGCGCTGAATTTATGCGAATTTATGCGCCAGAAAAAACATCGTAGCAAAAAACCCGTTAATCACAGCTGATTTTTTTCTCTACTCAAAACTTCTTTAGTGTCTTCGCCTCAAATTCTTCACAGCATGTATGTAAAAATTTCCATAAATAAAAAAGTTTGTCGCTTATCGAAAATATAAATACACCTGTAAGGAAGTAAGAAATTAATTTTTATTTAAATACAGTAATAAACAATATTCAGTAATGATAGTGACACTGTTGGAAGCGCCTAAAGCGTGAAAAAATATGATGTTTACTTTATCAAGTCTGATTGTAACTGAGATAGTTGTGCGATATTTAGTTTTGTTAACTACGCAATTCGGTATCGGGACGCGCGTTCCTATTCTTAATGAGCTAGCTGTAGCTGAAGACAATGACACTGTCTTTAAATAGGACATTAAAGAGACATTAGAATTGAATTATATAATTTTGAGCAAAAAAGTAAGTTTATATACAGACGCTTTAAAATAATAAATGTTATATTCGAGAAGAATTTGGGACAACACTTATCCCACATCAACGTTGAACTATATATCTTGGCCAAACTAGGAACACCTAGAAATCTATTCAATATGTAGTTTGGCCCGCCAAGGTTAGGGCCGCCACTCTATATGCCTGCTTTGCAGGACGCTACCTATTATTAGGCATTTCTGATGTCTGATGGATAGTAGCAAATAGCTGCTAGACGGGTCTGGTAATCCCTCGCCTACATTAAGTCTAATTCTGTCTAATTAAATCCGTATAATATGCTCTGTAACTATCTTGGATAATAGAATCCACTAATTTTCTATTCCTAATGCTGCTGGGCTTCTCTTTATGTAATGTTTCGGGTAAATTTTAGTAATATTCTCATACATTGTACGTACCTATGTGTATAAGTAAAACTTGGCTCTACTGTACATAATTATGTAAATCGTGATTAATTCTGGAGCGAACAAGTAGTCTGACAAACGAAAATTGATTGTGTTAAGAATCTGTATAATTAATGAAAATCGATAAGGCCGAGAAGCATCACTTTTTTGTTGGTGATTTTATTAAAGCAAACATGGGTGGGTAGAAATAAATGACGTAATGAATATCAAACCAGATTTTTTCTATTGTAATTAGTCAATAATATGTTCCTAGCGACGAAAAGCCTTTCGGTTGGTAATTTATTGGCTCAAAATAATATTAAATTAAAGTGTGGGCGTGCAATCTCAGGTGACACAACTACTTCGCGTTCCGGGGATCGTATTCAAACACTTCTTCTCCGATGATGAATGGCATTCGTTCTGAATAAAAATAACATCAACATTTCTTACAGTTATGTTTGATATCCAGTCCACAATTAATTAACCAATCAAATTTGGAATACGTTTTTTTTTTGATTAATTATAATTTGTCATAAGGATACGTAACATCAAGTATCGATATTAAAAAAAAACTTATAAATAATGAATAAATTCTACAACTTGTTTCCAGTTGCTACCCCTTTACCTTACGTCACATCTATCACATCTCAGATCAGTCACATTTATTCGTAGCCGAATTCATCGTCGCTGAAAACACCTCGCAACTTATATTATTCGCAACTTAAGGTATTTTTATTTTTTAGTTTGTGATGCCAGGTACTCGACAGGACAAGGATTGTAACCGTCGGTATCTTGACTCGACCAGAATCTCCATATACGCCTAAGTAACATTTTTAAATTTATACTAGCAATAAAGGCTGTTTTTTCGCTATGTTATCGACGTAAATGGGTATTATATTTTAATAATCTCAATTGTTTTAGCTGCATTTTCGAGTAAATAAATAATTGAGGAATTATCAGTTACCTGGTGATATAGTAAATTTGCTCCAACTTGTCTCCTATAGAGATATAGATCTATATCTCTGGTATGAGTTCGCGATATGCCCGTTAAAAATTGGTGCAGAAATAATGCATTTTGGTTTATTAATTTTTATGGGTTGGTGTTGGTGTCAAAAATATTGCTGTCAAATCAGATTTTCTATCGTTAAATTTAGAATACCAACTTTGCATGCGATACTCACGTTGAAATATGTAAGAACTGCTTTTTTCTTGTATCTTTGAAGGTAACTTTAAAGATGTAAATCGCGTCGAAATATTTGAGATATTATGTTTTACTATAATTTCGAAGTTAGTCCATTCTGATATTAACATTCGCTTGGATGCTCTGCCGATTTTAAAAAAAATCTCCAGAGACACTAGCATTGCCCTAATATAATAACTTCTTCGATGTTGGCATTCTGGAAAATTGTTGTAAAAAGATGGCGGCTCACGATGTTTTTAGACAAATCCTATCTTCGTTATTTCTTAAGGGATTTTAAAAAACTAAAAAAGCAAGTAATCGTTTTAACTACACCATTTATTAAAAAAATAGTATCGTCATATAATGTCATGGTATTTTGTAGATTTCTTAGATAAATAAAACAACATTATAGAAAAAAAATCCATTATAGAACATGAAAAACTCTTCAAATGTAATTAATTTATAATATAATTTATCTCGTGTGCTATAATTTATCCCGTGTATGTTCTTGGATTGAACCAGTGGCATTCCATCAATCAAAATAAAAATTTTTCTGGCATCAATGGAGTTTCCAATGCTAAATTCAGGATATATATTTAAATCGTTTAGTCTTTTCTTCTAATTTCGACACTATTTTTGATTTCTCAGTTGCTAATAACAAACTTCCATCGGCATTAATTAAAGATCGTGGTATAGTTCCAAATTCATATTCACCACTACAATAATATATCTTAAATTAATATGGCTTCTTAATCTTGACACTATAATCAGACGATGCAGCTAGGCCCTTTCCTCTTAATAGTTTTCTCTTGAAGATAATGAGAGTAACACTGAAACATCTACAAAAAACAGTGAAGATCATCGAGTACAATGCCGTCCGATGGGAGCGCCATATAAATAACAAAATCATTATAGAATACGATAGAAGTTTTCACTTCTATCATGTGGTCATAAGCACAGACACAATTTTTTTTGGTGTTGGTAACTTTGTAGGCGAAACCTTCGTCGAAACCACTAGCTATAGGTTAGGAGTTTCACAAAGACAATATATGAGTACTTAATAGACAACCAGCATACAAAAAATGCAAAAGGGACTTGTAATGGATTTTATTATTAGTCTAATAATATAAAAAGAAGGAACCAAATTTACAAAAGGCCAGTGGATAATTAATGTTACGTCATACACCGTGGTATGAGGATATATCCCATTCTTACCAAGATTTGGGTGTGCGGATATTTGTAATAAATACACTCCCCGGCACAAAATTCCGTCACCCTAAAATTTTGCCCAATTTTGATGTTTTATAACTTTTTTATTTTTTATCTGATTTTCATAAATTTTTTACCAGTCTGTAGATCAGTTCATTGTGTGTCTTTTTAATTATTGTAATAAGTCATATTTTTCGTCCAGGCAATATTATACAGGGGTAAATCAAAGTGTTGTTTTTTGTCGTAAACTCAAAACACCCTGTGGAAAAATTGAGGCGAATAATTTTGTTTACAAACTGTTTGCTGCCATCTTAGACGTATTGTAAACATTTTGTTTTTTGATTCATCCCATTATCTCATTTCTTCTGCGAGCAGCAAAATTTTAAATGAAACGCTGTTAATTTTATCATTTTTAATTAAAAAACATCGACGTTGGCTAAATACGCGGTTATTGTGACAGAATATTTGACAGTACAGTTAATTTAGTTTGTTGTCATCATGGTAACTACGGCAGACGTAGGTAGAATTGTTGCCTTAATAGAGGATGGCCGCAATAAGAGTTATGTCTCCCGTACTCTGGGAATTGCGCGGTCTACAGTTTGTGATGTTTGGAATAGGTATCTACAGACGGGAAACTTTATTAGGCGGCAAGGCTCTGGCAGAAGGAGAATGACCACTCAAGCTGATGATCACTTTGTCATTATGAGTTCTTTAAGAGATCGAAGAGCTACTGCTGTGTATCTAAAAAATGACTTGCAAATGGTACGTCGAGTAAGTGTAAGTGAAAGAACGATACGTAGAAGATTGTTAGAAGCAGGATTGCATTCACGAAGGCCAGCAGTATGTCCAAAATTGCTTCCTCGGCATCGACAACACCGACTGAGATTTGCAAGAGCGCATGCTGACTGGACTGTAGAACAGTGGGGAAACGTACTATTCACAGATGAATCCAGGGTTTGTTTAAGGTCGCCGGATGGTCGTGAACGGGTATAGAGACGTAGAAATGAAAGATATGCAGACTGCACCATATCTGAGCGACTGCAATATTACCGTGGTTCAGTCATGGTTTGGGCGGGTATTTCTACCGATGCACGTACTGACCTTGTATTTGTTGAAAATGGAGCACTAACCGCCCACCGTTACATTGAGGAAATCCTCCAAGAAATTGTTGTTCCATTTGCTCCTTTCATTGGGAACCAATTTACATTAATGCATGATAATGCTAGACCTCACGTTGCACGGGTAGTGAGCGAATATCTGGATGAGGTTGGACTTCCAAAATTGGACTGGCCCGCATGTAGCCCGGATCTCAACCCAATCGAACATCTTTGGGATGTTCTTAAAAGAGCACTCCGTCGCCGTCCTGTGCAACCACTAACCTTGCAAGACTTACGGCTGGCGCTGACAGAAGAATATCAGGCTATTCCTCAAGACAGAATAAGTAATCTTATTAATTCGATGCCACGAAGAATGCAAGCTGTCATTGCTGCGAGAGGAGAACATACACGTTATTAAAATTTGTCTTTTTTAATTAATTTTGTGATATACCTAGTGGATGTTTTTGTTAATAAAAATAAGCTTGAAATCAGCGTTTCATTTAAAATTTTGCTGCTCGCAGAAGAAATGAGATAATGGGATGAATCAAAATACAAAATGTTTACAATACGTCTAAGATGGCAGCAAACAGTTTGTAAACAAAATTATTCGCCTCAATTTTTCCACAGGGTGTTTTGAGTTTACGACAAAAAACAACACTTTGATTTACCCCTGTATAATATTGCCTGGACGAAAAATATGACTTATTACAATAATTAAAAAGACACACAATGAACTGATCTACAGACTGGTAAAAAATTTATGAAAATCAGATGAAAAATAAAAAAGTTATAAAACATCAAAATTGGGCAAAATTTTAGGGTGACGGAATTTTGTGCCGGGGAGTGTATATAAATAAATACAATAAAATAAACAAATCACGATACCTATGCTCAAGCAGAAAAAAAATATCTTGAAACCAGAACCTAGTTCCTGTACACTATAAAAATATGTTAATAATAACATAATTATTAAAGATAGCATCAAATCTCATATGGCAACTCACATGAAGTTCATAATTAGGTAGCATATATATCTAATTAATCGAAAAAAAGATGCCGATGAAAGGAAAACCATGTCTTGGTACCTATTACTAATTCCATGATATTTTCTGCGGTGAATACCAATATAATAAATACATTATTAATTTGTTAATACTACTCATATACGTCATTGCAAATGTGCATCATAAGTAAGTAAAAAAAGGTTAAGTTAGTAGAGATCTGGTGCACTTAATTATTATAGGATAATTGTGTTTACCATTCGCAATAAATCAAGCCAGCTTGACCGGCTTGACAAATGCAGTTCACCAACGAGTAAAGATACTATTACATTTTAAAAAGTAAACCTGTAAGGTCTAGCCGGGGAAAAAGACTTGTCTTGAAGTTAACACTTACTTGTAATCGGCTATGTATCACTATGTTTCGTGCTTGCGCCATAGAACTAGTTACCTGTAAAGAGATTTGTCGGAGCTACTACTCTAGTTATATTCACTGTAATGCTGTTCTTAACCAACTTCAAAAAAAGATGTGGTTCTCAATTCGGTTGTATTTTTTTTCTGAACTCCATCATTTATAAATAAATTTTAGTTTTATTGGCGTTTGACCTTGGATTCCGAAGATATACCGGGGAACTCACCAGATATATACCAGACAAAATTGCGAAAGCACTGGTTACCTTTTATAGGTCATTTACAGATATTTATATTAATTAAAAACATTTTTTCTATCGGCTCAAATTGTGAAGCTAAAAACCATTCAGTCCAGCCAGCCAGCCAGACATCAGTCCAACCTCTTAGGCATATCGTTCCAAATATCTGGCATATCGTTCCAAATGATCCAAAGCATAAAGTTTAACATCTAGAAGATGTTACACTTTAAAATGCGTAAAATCTTTCTGCAATTCATCATTTCTCATATTGTCGCGAAAAGCTGGAGGAATATGTAACGGTCCAACACGTAATTTAACAATTCGCGCTGTAAGACTTTACTTTAAGTTGATGTGTTGTGTTAAGCATTAATATTTTTCTATATCAGTGAAATAATTAATAATACGTCTGATACAAATCTCGAGATTGTTTTAATTGTATTGTTCGGTGACGATGGAGGGTATAAAAGAAATAATGGATCAAATCGGCGGTGATTTGGTGAGTTACTGTTACATAAATTTTCTAGGTTATCCTACGACGATAATGTTTTTATTAAACAACAACCTATTCCTCGACCGTCTACGAAAAAGCTCGTACAAATTAAATCCGGTCATAATCGTTCGTTTTCGTTCGGTTAACCGGTAGTGTATCTCAAAATAAATTATTTTGCTGGTATTGTGTTCTGTTTTCGGAAGCTAAAAACCTCTTTAACTCAAACGGATACGATAGTTTGAAAGAAGTTCATTAAAGACCACACTCATTCTGCTGTAAAGTTGAAACTGTTCCGCAAACATAACATAAACATAATAAATGCGTTAGACAGTGCCCATCCAATAACCCCTTTAATAAGGACAAAGTGCTTACTTTAAATATCATGGTGACGTCACGCTCTGAGGGCTTAACACAGATGGAGGCAAATATACTCTCTAAGCTAATTCCACAGGCTTGCCATATTCTATATGTTGTACTGTATTTAGAATGTAAACAAATTAGAATGTCAACAAAATAAAGTAGCTTTCTCATTAGTCAATTACCAAATCAAATTGGCCGCAAAAGTCATTAAGAAGCAAGCAACTAACAACTCTCGTGTCAATTGTAATTTGGCAACCCTGTTAACGATGTTTTGTTTTGGGTTTTAGTATAGGACGCCGCCACGCTCCAATAAGAACAACAACACCTCTAGAGAGGTTATTGTTATTTGTTATTGCGCGCGCTTGCCTAGTTCCTAATCGATTCTTGATCTTTTTTAATGGTTTATTTGTTGCGGTATTATATCATAATGCCCCAAAAGTGTTATGTTCCCGGTTGTACAGGAAATTACGAAACCAGTAGAAAAGTTCGGGTGTTTCGTTTTCCCAGAGACGAAGAGTAGCGCAGAAAATGGCTCTCTGCAATTCCACGTGGAAGTTTTGTGCCGAGTGACAACTCCCGAGTGTGTGAGTGCCACTTTGAAAAGGAAGATTTTATTTACAAACTTTCCCAACAGGATACAAAAACGGTTACCCCGGTTTAAAGAAACTAGCGTACCAAGTAAATGTCCGTACTGTCCCAAATATTTGTAAAAAAAAATATCGTATCGAAAAAGCAAAGACGAAAAACTTACAGAATTACATGAAATATATTTTCAGACATACATACAGACGTGTCAAAACTTAACCATGTTGTGAACTTTATGTCCAATGTACTTAAAAACTTAAAAATATATGACGAAAATGTTTCACAAGGAATTGAATTTATTTCTGATCAACTTAAATTGCGAACATTATCAAAAGAACGTTATAGATATTCCACTATCGCTATGGTTTTTTGCTCATTTTTTATAATTTTAAAGAAGTTGTTCATATGGCTCCTGTGTCTAAAATTAATCACGAATTACTTGTCAGTTTTCTTAAAACAATTAACCATCTAGACTCTAATAATTAGACACATGTAATCTTGACTGTATTTCGAAACAGTTAACAGTTAACCGTTTAAATTATTCTTTACCTGTGTTTTTCATAGACTCCGATAGATTTATGCCGTAATATCTTTGTTTAGTTTGATCTTTTTATTGATCTCCAAAACTAAATTAAAACGGTTTCAGACATACCTACCTAAATAACTACATAAAGCCCGTAATAACATAAGTACACTCCCCGGCACAAAATTCCGTCACCCTAAAATTTTGCTCAATTTTGATGTTTTATAACTTTTTTATTTTTCATCTGATTTTCATAAATTTTTTACCAGTCTGTAGATCAGTTCATTGTGTGTCTTTTTAATTATTGTAATAAGTCATATTTTTCGTCCAGGCAATATTATACAGCAAATTTTGCTGCTCGCAGAAGAAATGAGATAATGGGATGAATCAAAAAACAAAATGTTTACAATACGTCTAAGATGGCAGCAAACAGTTTGTAAACAAAATTATTCGCCTCAATTTTTCCACAGGGTGTTTTGAGTTTACGACAAAAAACAACACTTTGATTTACCCCTGTATAATATTGCCTGGACGAAAAATATGACTTATTACAATAATTAAAAAGACACACAATGAACTGATCTACAGACTGGTAAAAAATTTATGAAAATCAGATGAAAAATAAAAAAGTTATAAAACATCAAAATTGGGCAAAATTTTAGGGTGAAGGAATTTTGTGCCGGGGAGTGTATTTCGTAGGCCTCCGGATGGTGACGTCACGAGGCAGCACTTTGTCCTTGTATTAGAGGTGTTGTTGGCCCATCGCGATTGTATAAATAAATATTACCTCCTAGACCTCCCACTGATTCTTGCTGGACGATGTAATTTTTTGTGATTATACACATTTTTTTTAAGTATACATTTTTAACGTCTGTCGTGTTTACAAATGTTTAATATCAAAAAATTAAGACTGACTAGAGCTTTAGATGTTTTGCCGTCTCATATTCTGAAGATGCCAACACTCTCTACGACAAATCGACAAATTCTTTGGTTGACGGGCAGTAAGACTTGCAATAAAATGTTCTGTTGGTACTGCCTACTTTTTTGCGGAAAACAAAAATCATTTTAATTCGACAGGTTACGATAATTAAGGAAAACGTCGAGCTATATCCAAACGAGCGCTTTAAAACATAATGACCTTGAAACTCCTGAAAAATTTTCTGAATACGTCATATATCTATAACTGTTGGGAACCTCTGGTAATCTAAGGTACTGGATTCGATCGCATTTCAGAGTA
>CAXKVY010005471.1:20000-31694 GCA_964058915.1 Tetropium fuscum | reverse complement strand
ACTGTTTGTGGTGAAAAAATTGCAAATATGGTTTTTGATTATATAGAGTACTTACTTACTGTATAGTACTGTACTGTAGTGTAGAGTACTTACTATAGAGCTTACTGTAACTGTGCTAAATTAAAAGTACATTATCTTTAGGTTCTTATTAATGTTAACCGTAACTATTTATCCTACTTAATACCTTGACTGATTATGTATTAACGTAAATAAGTATCTAAAAATTTTAAGAGTTTTATTGCGTTAGATAAAATCTAACACGATAGTATTAGTGTGTCTACTGTAAATGATAGTGCTGGTGGGTTAAAATAATCACATCCGTCAGAGGAAATAGAAAATGTGTAGAAAATGTCTTCTTCTTCTTCTTCTTCTTCTTCTTCTTCTTCTTCTTCTTCTTCTTCTTCTGTATGGAGCAAAAAACTGTGAGGCGATAAATAAATGTAGATGCACATGTTTCGTACAATCTATTACCAAAAGTTTACAAAATCTATCATCACTACCACCAACCAAAGACAAAGCTCGCCTGCACTCGTTACGTACTGTAAGTACCAAATTCAACAATGGTATGTAAACGAAAAATCAGCTTCAGACTGGGGATGGAGACATTCAATGACTGTGTTGATACTGATCCCCACTCTATAAGACGCAGGCCCTCAAGAGTTACTAAAACTCTTTTCCTGTAAATGCGCGAAAGATTGCAATGTAGCTTGTAATTGTCGTAAAGCTAGTTTGACGAGGACTTAGATATGGACATATAAAACGCAATAAAACATTCCGAAAATTATCGGCCTAATCCAGAATATGAGGAAGATATTGTTGACAGTCAATCAACAGCCATTAACATCAAAATGAAGAAGCAAAAATTGTAAGCCGTATACTAAAAAAGAAACTTGAAGTTAGAAAACTTTGCATGATTGGCCCCTCGGATACCACAAAAAAGTGTGGAAAGTAAACAACATAATTTCCTTACCCAAACAAAAATAGTATATAGCGTTAAATTAAATTTTTGTAGCGTGGCAAAGAAAATAAAAATAAAGGCTATAGCAAATGTTCTAAAACAAATATATTTCGGAGCCCATATTTTATATGGGTTTGGAACAATCAAATGTATGAGAAAAATGTAAGGAATATTTTTTCCACAGGATTTACTGTACTTTAAATTCGATAACTGCGTATTTTGCTCTATAGTTGATACTAACCGATATATTCACTGTATTGGAGAAAAAAAAACAAATTTTCGCTCTTTTTCACGATGGCGCGGCGTCCCAACCAAATCTGTTAAAATTTATTCCAGCTTGTCATGAATAATTCCCCCTATTTATCCCCTGTCGACTGACCTATTTTATAAGAATGCCCATTCGTTTAGTAAATCAGTTATTAATTTAATATGAGCAAAAACGAATTTTAATATGTATATACGCATCATCCGATTACTCTTATATTCTTTTTATTTACACTTGAATACAAAGAAAGTGCTAGATGTTTTAACAAAGTACAGGCAGATACTTACAATACTGCCAGACCACCATATATCTATGATATCGCCGGACGAGAAATATAAATGAAATTATTATATCTGTGTGATTTGCAATAAATGTTTTTTGACCTGAAGTATTTTCTGGTTACGCTTCCGCTTCAGTATAGGTCAAAATATTTATTTGGAAAGAATACTGCATTAGACAGTTTTAATTATTGAATATTTTACGTTAATTGACTTGCCTCAACTACTCCTATATATTTTCATACTAATCAACTACCTCAAGGGCAGCATCGTCAACATAAGTTACGAAATAATAAAAACTATAACCAAAGTAGTTATCTTTTATATTCTCTTCCATGCGAGATGGCGTGAATAAGATTTCAACTGTTACCTTCAAGGCACCCAGTGAACGATATTCTCGTTGATGTATTTACTTATTAGGGTAAGATCACGAACTGAGCGTTAAGATTAATTACGAGTAAATCATTTTCTCTGACATCTACTATAAATATTCTTCATACCGTCATCCATGTAATGATTCTGCTAATTGTTACATATATGCTCTTAGATCCTGTTGACATAGATAATTTATAGCTCTTAAACTGCAACCTTCGAGAATTGTTATTAAGTAAATTGTAACCTTCGTTGAATATAGGTAAATATAAATTAAGAATATAGGTAAATATGAATTAAGAAAACTGATTCCTGAAGGACTATTTTTTTGCTGTAAAAATATATAACATCTTAAAAGGCAAAACTACGCCCATACACTACCAATGGTAGTGTAGCTGGCGGTCGCGACTTTTGGTATTTGCTTTGCAAAACATTTTTGATGTTTGATGGGTAGAAGCACTGACCACTAGAGGGGAGGGATATTTTTATCTCTCACTACTTCTAAGTTCAGTTAGCAAGTTTGGTAAGTTAAATATTTCAGACTCAATGGGGTAATTATTACAATATTATACAATATTAGCAATCTCATCAGCAAATAGTACCTAGATATATTAAACAATATGACATATTCAATAGTCATGTAAGTAACAAACTAATAACCCTTATACATTTCACTCGTACCAAAAACATTTTTAGCTGATAATGAAATGTAAATTAATAAGCTGTAAGGCAAGCTCTGTTGATTTAAAATAATGTCCACTACAATTATTACAAAATAATTATAAAATTATTGGGGTCCTTCAGGAGATCGTTGAATTGACTGAAAATTCAAAAGAAAATAATTGTTTTGCTTAATAAGCGACGGAAAATCCCGAGAAGAATCTCACGTATATATAATACAAATTATTAACATTTAATAGAACTTGAAAATATTCATATGCATATTCAATAAATATTCATACGGTTATATTCATATTTTCAATGCTTTTTAGTACTTTTATTATTGTTAAACATTTTAACAGCATTGCTATATAGTGGAGCAGATCTACGAAAAAAAAGGGGTCCAAACGGAAGTGACTTTTTAGATTTTTTTTTCCAGTAATTGTTGTCCACCAGGGGGCGCGCGCAGCCCTTCAAATATTGTAAAAACAGGTTTTTTTTTAGATTACGCGTAATCGAGGAGACGGATAGAAAAATGTTTTAAACAAGAAAAATAGGTCTCTTCGATACGCGTAATCTGGTTTTAGACCAGTTAAAATCGGTCCATTAGAACCGGAGATACAGCTGTTTTAAGGTTTTTTGTTTTTTAGGGGGGACAAGAAAAAAGGAGCGAGCAATGGGGGTGTTGCGTGAAAGGGGGTGGAATTAGGAGGCTGATTTTTTTTCTCTTGTAGGTAATGGTTATCGAAAGCCCAGGCCCAGGCAGCATTTTTTGAGATTGCTCAATTAGGGAAGGGATGGGAGGGGAGAGGGTGGATAAGGGTTAAACGGGTGTATCTTCGTCCCTGATGAACCGATTTAAAAAAATAAAAATGGATTTTTTTTGTTTTTCTATAAGGAATCTCAAACTCAAAAACACGGGCGTGGGGGGTGAAAATAATAACGTTATTTTTTTGTTTATTTTTTTTTGTTGTTTTGTTGAAAAAGTTGGACAATTGTATAAACTTTATTGAAAAAAAATTACCGATTTCGTTCATTAGGGACGGCAGGGCGTCGAATCTAGGTTAAATCTAGGTTAGAGACGTCCTACGGCATTAAGCGAGGGCTCATTCTCAAGGTGAATCTTCTCTTCTCACGCGCTATCCCGACTCACACACAGAGAGATTCCTTGCGTCCGTATGAACGGCCACGCGCGACCACTTGATTCGTCTTCGTTTTCATATTCCCAATATGAATCTGGGTCATTATTTTCCAAATTTTCATACAAGATTGCTGAGCTCCGATTTCATTCCCCTCCCCACCTTGCCGCCATCCCCCGCGCGAGAAGAGAGGGTAGAGTCTACGCCCACTCTTCTGCCGCTGGAGATACTGGCGAAAGAAAATAAAATTTCCCAGCGTCCCAACTCGCGCGGGTATGAAAACTATTGGTGCGATCGAGAATTATTTTTTTTAATTGATAGGGGAAACCTTCACCTTGAGAATGAGCCCTGGGTTAAGGGCGTAGGACATCTCCTCGCCCTTCTACAGGGCTTTAACCTAGATTCGACGCCCTGACGTCCCTAATGAAGGAAATCGGTATTTTTTTCAGTAAATTTTATACAATTGCCCAACTTTTTCAATATGATAGGCGCCTTTCCCCCTCCTGCCCATAAAAAAAATAAACAAAAAAATAACGTTTTTATTTTCACCCTCCTCGCCCGTGTTTTTAAGTTTTTTTTTCAAGCTGTCCTCGATTTCTTATAAAAAACAAAAAAAATCCATTTTTATTTTTTTAAATCGGTTCATCAGTACCGGAGATCCACCCGTTTAACCCTTTTCCGCCCTCTCCCCTCCCATCCCTTCCCTAATTGAGAAATCTCAAAAAAAATTCAGCCTGGGCTTCCGATAACCATTACCTACAAGAGAAAAAAATCAGCATCCCAATCCCACCCCCTTTCCCGCAACACCCCATTGCTCACTCCCTTTTTCTTGTCCCCCCCCTAAAAAACAAAAACCTTAAAATGGCTGTATCTTCGGTTCTATTGGACCGATTTTGACGGGTCTAAAACCAGATTACGCGTATCGAGGAGACCTATTTTTCTTGTTCAAAACATTTTTCTATGCGTGATCTCGATTACGCGTAATCTAAAAAAAACTTTTTACAATATTTGAAGGGCTGCGCGCGCCCCCTGGTGGACAACAATTACCGGAAAAAGTTACCAGGGGGTAGGGGGAACCTTATTAACAAGTTGGAAGACAATTTTTTTCAAAAAAGTCACTGCCGTTTGCAAACTTAGATCCGCTCCACTAATATTGCTATATGGGAACAAAAATATATAAGTACTTAGGTATGTTCTAAATAAAGAAGAACCTAATAGTGACTATTTTGATAGACACATTTCCACTAAAAAAGCACCACTTTCGTTAGTCTGCTAATAATATAATCATTTTAGTTTTCAGGTAATTAATTGCGGAACAAATATCTAACATTAGACTGTACGTATCATTTAAAATTTAGATCAGTTTTAAATAGGAAATGTTATGCTATATGCACCTAAACAAAAAGTCGTGTTAATAATATAATCTTACAATTGTTCTCCAATTTATACTAAATGAGAACATTAGAGCGTTATCACTCAAAAATGAAGAAAGTAGAAAATTGGTCACTTAAGTTAAGAAAAGAGATTATTAACCTTGAACTAATTTCTAATTAAATGAAATTATATTGGTCTGAAGAAAGAATACAGTAATATAATTCCTATTATAATCAGATGGGTAGCATCAATATGATGTTACTTAATTTCTCTTATTATTAATGTACCGGATAGCAAAAGACGTAATGGTATTAAACATTTTAGGGTAATATACGTTAATATCTTTTGCGTGCATAATAAAAATATTAAATTTTTGGATTTATATACTTCTGATTTACCTATTTGTAATTCAAGCTTCTTCCGTGTATAAGGAAAATTATATATGTATATAATTATGTATTTTAGTTCGCGATAATTAATTAAAATATTTTAATATATTTAATCAGCACTCAGTTTTTTTTCTCGGTTTCACATAAAACGCAAAAAAAGATATAAAAATTGCTTCTGAGAATTTCCTATTATAAATTTTCATTTTTTTTACCTCCCCCTCCACCTTTTCGCTCACTCTCTCGTCTCTTTTAGCCCTTCTTTTTAAATATACAAAAAATATTTCGAAAAATTAAAAATGTATGTGCATACTACACTATACACATACTTTTAACACCGCGCTATTTTTAGTCTTCTTTGTTCATAAAATTACTTCAACAAAAGAGACAAAGAAAATAAAAATGTATAATAAGAAATTCTCAGATGCAATTTATGGCCTTTTGTACCTTTTAAATAAAAGCCTTTTTTATTTAAATTTCGCCCCATTTTCTGTTACCCATTTTGAACTTTCCAATGTTCATATCCCAATCATTCGTAATCAGCGACCATCAACGCTCACGAGTATAATTTTTTCCCGAGATATAGGTATTTAATATTAAAGCATTATTAAATTATTGTTTTTATGTATTTATAAAATTCACTTTTGGATGCAATCAAGGGCTAAAAATGGCATATCAAGGTTTTAAAATGACTACATAATATGTACA
Organism: Tetropium fuscum; assembly: GCA_964058915.1. Taxonomy (NCBI): domain Eukaryota; kingdom Metazoa; phylum Arthropoda; class Insecta; order Coleoptera; family Cerambycidae; genus Tetropium; species Tetropium fuscum. The sequence goes on along the minus strand of CAXKVY010005471.1, from coordinate 25,554 downwards.
ATAAAGTTTATGTAATGATAAAATAAAAAAATTGTAGTCAATATTAATTATTTTTACGCGATTATATATGAAACACTATCGAAAAATCCGAAAAAATTTAAAAAAAACACTTTGCTGCATAAAGTGCATTTAAATGTCTTCCAGCCAAAACTGTGAGTATGCACTATGATTTTATTGTTATCTACACCTAAATCTATCATTCTATTTAATTAAACCTGATAGAGAAAAAACTTATCGAGAATCGACCTCAAATCATTATTTCTGACGGACTATATAATGTATAATGTTTATATTAAGTAGGTATATACAATGTTTATATTTTACTTGTAATATTTTTTACTACATGATATTTTAATTTCTCATTAATAAACAATCAACCCATCAGTGTGAAGGGTAAACAATAATTGAAATTAAGACGATACACACTTTCTTCTTTGGTATTCTTACGTGTTTTATAAACCTCATACGCATATGTATTTAGGTTGAAATACATAAAATAGTTATTATTGAAAACAAAACTTTTCGTCTAATAATTGGTTGGTGTTCCTGTCGATAGCTCAGTAGATTTCTCTGACTATTTCCCTCGTCTTAATTCCCACCAATCACAAACGCGCAATTTTGAATTACAAATGGTTTCTAGATGGAAAAAACTGTATGACAGCACCTTTCAGCAGTTTTTTCGAGTTTACCCGTGGCAAAACTTGATAGCTGTTGTTACCAAAAATTACAATACCTTTAATAGCAAGTAATTATGGTATCCTAGGACACCAGAAAACGATGCTAAACAATTTTTGTGATTTCATTATTAATAAGTTTTTTATTATTGTTTTTAAACAGTGCTAGTCAGCTTATGTAATGAAAATGACTAGCTTTGGAAGTGATTCTATGACTAATATTGATCTGCCGATTGAGAAAATTGTACCGTACAATACCGTTGAAACCCATACGTCAATATGAGAACAGTTTACGGAATTCTGCAAGGCAAAGAAATACGAGCTTTTGAAAACTACAAGTTTAGAGCAACTAAACCTAATCCTGAAAGATTGGGCGTGGAATATGAAGAAAGAAATCGGTGAAAATTACAAAGAACTAGTTGTGAAGACAATGTGGAACACCGTTGAAAAAAAATGCAAGAGTACTTTATGAAGTAAAAAATAATTTTTTAAAGATATTATCTTTAAGTCTAGTAGGGAACCTCGTATTGCGAAACGAAGGAATTTGCAGATGTGCGCCAATAAAAGGAAATAGAGCTCCGCTTCATTAAAATTGGAAGAATATTACGCAATGGTTTTATTATGGGACGAAGACACTCCGGCGGGACTCTAGCGAAAATTTTACCATATCGCTTCAGTAGAACTTACCTGGAGAGGTGGAGAAGCAGTCAATTGCAGAGTTCATTATTTTAAAGAGGAAGTGGATAATTCTGTTATTATTATTAAGGTAGATAACATAATAGATCTGTCCACAAAATTTTGCTTTCAACTGAAAATGATAGCTCTATGGATATTATAAACCCATATAAAGTAAAAAAAATAACAGTTATTTACTTTCTGCTGTAATTCATAATAGCAATTACCCCAACGCAGCTAGGCTAGAAAAATGCTCCCGCGAGCGAGACTAGACGGATGACATCACATGCCAGCTGTATGCGTCAGACTGGAAGTTATAGTAAGGTTAGTGACTATTATGAGCTAGGACGGGCCGGTTATTTGTGCCGATAGTTATTGTTGCCATAATCACGTCTACGTTCGGCAAATTATGTGCATCTTCTTTCTGGAAACCCTCCTCCATATTTGACAACAAGCAATAAGCAAACTATATTTGAGGTTCTAAATAATAAAGGCACTACTAGATAATACTGTGAATAATATGCAGGCTTCGTTCTAACGAGAACGTCACGGAATAAACCTAACGCTGTACAGTACGGAGTACGGTTGATCTATCGCGCCGCAGACCTAGCAAGCATGTGACGTCAATCCAATGATAACGCGCTTATCAGATTCAAATAAAGCAAGCACTTTCTATGAACGCTGACGGTTCGGATTGACTTTTTTTCAGGCACAGTTATAATATTGCTATTATTAGGTCAAAAGCTTCATTCCTCACTACTTTTAATGTATATTATTTATTTTGGGGACACCTATTAGATATTTTTTTAAATAACTGATTTTCAAAAATCCTTCTTTTTAGGAAGAGTAGAATGTAAACCCCTCTTCAATAAAACGGCCTAGGGTGGAGAAAAAAAATGACCGATAATAAATGGATGGTCCCCAACACCCTACTTTTTGACCAGTCCGTCTTTTTAAAATTCTAATGGTTTTAACCGTTCATCTAGAATAATAACTGATAGATTATTCTTGACATTAAACCCATCATGGAACAAAGAACAATCAAGTGGTACAAAACACTCCAGTGGGAAAAACGAACATTCGAAATGGACTAAAGCAGCAGAGATTAAATACAAAAGAAATAAAAATAACAAACCACTCTATGCGGTCGACAGCAGTCAGTAACCTGGCTAAAGGAGGAGTGGGTGAACAAAAATTAATTAAAATTACCGGCCACAGTTCAGCCAATTCAATTAAGCCTTATCTGCAAATGGATCATGAGCACTATTCCAACTTCATAAACACCCTTAGAAGTGACGCCTCAGAACCTCCAGCTAAAAAACAGAAAACAGAAGATCCTGCAGCCACTCCTCGAGCGTCTCACTGTACAGCTGGACCTATCAACAACATTAATGATTTACCTACACCCAACGTTATCAATGAGTTAACAAAGATTTCAAACAAAATTGCAATTTATATTTTAATTGTACCATCAATAATTAAGTTTGTAGTATTTTGTGATTAAATAAATTACATGTATATTTACAGGGAACAATTAATAAGACGTCAAATACCCCTTCCTGTATATAATTATACCTGTAAATTCGACTTAAATTCCGATAAATCGAATGTGCGGTTACCAAGTTATCAATTATTCGAATATCCAGTTATCCAAAACCAGATTTGATATTGTTTATATATGTATCTGAAATTGTTTTTTATTACCCGGTTTCCCCTTTTCATCGTTTTTGCCAACACTTATGCAAAGAGCCTTTTACAATTATGCTAATAGCTATTACTCAACATGCAGTCGATAAGAATATATTGGCACACTGACATGCAAAAAATGTCTCATTTTCTCAAATATACCAAACCTGCATACTCAATTCGCTCACTGTAGGAAAGAAACAAGGTTGCAGTAACAAGTTCATGAAATAACTATAAATTATCGTAATGTGGGGCGAGTTCGAACTATTCGTTCTACTATTATTCCACATTTATGTGAAACGAACCGGTATTTTCAAGTTTCACTGACCTGTGGCATGTGCTTAAAGAAAACAGTAAACTAAATGCATTGGTGGTAGTAGGACCCTTTTTCACTACTAGGTAAACATTTTGTTAATTTTATAATTATTGTACACGGTATTTCACCCACTTATTTATGCGCTGCAAAGAAACTATTGTAACTTCGATCTATCAAATTAAATTTACTCGGAAACTTATCGCTTAAAGATCTTATCGCAATGTAATAAAAAATGTAATTTAGAGAGCCACTTTTACAAAAAATTCACTCACAGTGGGGGAATTCGAAATGGATAGAATCTATAAGAAGCGGCTTGGGGGCCACGCACGCATTATGCCTTACCAGAGCTGATATCCGGAAGTTGGTCAAGCAGTTCCATGATGCTAAATGTCAAGAAAACGATCAAACGATTTAAAAATAACATGCCTGGTATATACTAGTTTTATAGATTTTTGAGAGAACACCAGACTATGACGTTGTTTATTAAACGTTGTCGGGCTGATCTGAGCATTGACATTATCAATGAGTACTTTGATAATTTATCGAAAACCTTACAAGATGTGGCACCATGTAATATTATTAACTATGATGAGACGAACCACTGTGATGACCCCGGTAAAGCCAAAGTAGTTTGCAAAAGGGGAACGAAATACGTTAATAGAATATTTGATTCTAGTAAATCGAGCACATCGATAATGGTTGCTGTAGTTGAATCAGGAAAAATGTTGCCGCCATATATTGTGTATAAGGCGTATCCTACATGGATTGAAAATGGTCCCGATAATGCTGTTTATAATCGAACCAAAAGTGGCTGGTTCGAAGGAACTGTATACGAAGACTGGTTCGAGAGGGTAGCGTTGCCATATTTTCGTAAATGCGAGGGCAAAGAAATTTTAATAGGGGACAATTTGTCCAGTCACATTTCAATACGAATACCTAATACAGCTGTGAAGAAAACAATGTGAAGAAAACAATATCAGGTTTATCCTTCTGCCACCAAACGCAACGCATCTCTTACAACCTTTATACCTGCGGGATAATTCCCTGTGACGGAAATAGTGATTTAAAAAAGCTTCTAAAGTTTACCCATGATCAGCTAGAGGAACATATTGCACATTGAACATATTGAAAACATATTGAAATTGATCGACGTTAGAACCAAGGACCCTGGGAAACAAACAAACGAAACAAAAAAATGTATGTTGCACCAGGAAAAGGTATCACAACACGTGATTTGAATTTAACTTCTACTTCAATGGAACAAAGTGCCTCTGAAAATAAGCCACACATTCTTCTTCAGTCTCAAATGGAGGATGACAACAGTGTCGAAGACTCAGATCAACCTTGATCTAGAGTGTAGTGTTGAAAATGTGAATAACAATTTTAGTGCAAAGACTTCGTTTTGGTAAGTTTTAATGCCCTGAAAAAAGAGTTTTTTATTTTCAAAATCACTGAGGTGTTCAAAGGTCAGCCTGAGCTCCTCATGATTAATTTTTTGAGACAAAAAAAATCCGAGAAGTTTGACACTTTTTATTGTCCGGAAGTGAAAGAAGAGTCCCTAGTCAACCGAAGTGATATAATAGTGATATTACATTCACCAACAGACCTCAGAAGAAACCGATGGTCATTTAAAAATTTACCAAAAGAATGTGTCATAGAGTAACCTCCATGATTTTTTTGTTACCGAATCGAATCAAATATTATTTTTGGTCTTATTAAACCAAAAAGTTGTTTTTATATGAAATTAAAGATAATTATATTTAAATAAATGTAAGAAAGCTGTTTTTTACTTTGAAGTAAACTATTTTAAAGCAACATGTGTCCTTTTTTTTGTCCTCATGGGTTCTATTTAATTTTCAACAAGGGAACATTTAACTTTTATTTCTGAACTTTATTTTAGGCATATGTTGGTCTGAAATCACATTTCCGTGTATTTTAAAGCTGCGTTCGAATTTACCCCACACAATCGGGTGTATTCTCTATAAAAAAATGTATATACATATTTAATTAATACTGTGGAATTCATATAGCTACACAAAGGGTTAATAATGAGTTATTTAGATTTTAGTTTTTCTGTCAAACACCGACATAATACTAAAAAAAACCAAAAATGCGTTCGAATTCGCCCCACAATACGGTACTGATATCAATGCCAATTTCGGTAGCGCAATTTTTACTATTAAGAGATCCTACGAGTACTATT
>CAXKVY010005471.1:0-15000 GCA_964058915.1 Tetropium fuscum | reverse complement strand
TAACATCTTCTGGATAACTGTATGCCTAATGCTTTTATATATAATATGTTCAAATAGAACAAATATAAATAGTAGACTAGGTTTGTGTATTCTAAGAATGAGTTCCGTCAAAAACTAATGTCATAAAACGTCACTGCAAGTGTTGGTGTATTGGTAATTTAAATTCAAGTATGAATGATCAATGAAATAAATCGTATACTGCTCTGAAGATCCTCAAGAAAGGTGAAAGAACTTGTACAACTTCTAAGTGGTTCGTTTTCATATGCATAGTGATTCATTTCCGTATGTGTGTCCAGATATAGTACTGGTAAGTGTGTTTTCTTTCTTATTCGTCTAGTTACTTATTTCTATGTAATGAAATGCTACAAGCCCAAGATTACTTTTCACAAAATATATATATATGTATATATGTCCCAAGTTTTGTTGTACTTGTACATTTGTTTTCAACTGATCTCCTTAACTCCTTAAAGAATCTCTTGACCCTAAAGTCTTCACTTAAGTCAGGGCCCAGTATTTGCGAGAGTGCGGCTATGTATGAGTTTAGGAAGCTAAAGGATGAGCCTTTATTAAACTGATATGTCAGAAATCTTAGTGTACGAAAAGGACTGATGACGTGAACGCGATTATATTTTCCTGACTGCAATATGTCCACCACAGGCGCAGACCCACGATATATTGTGTAATAGTAGAGCCTGTAATCGATGCGAGACATAATTATGTTCAAAGATTCGATGGGAGAGTTTCATAATTTCAATATCTGGATGATACAGTCCCGGCCACCAGGGAAATTTTCCTCCAGATGGGATGTGGCGTCCTGTTGAAGGACAAGAAACTCCTGTTAGGCTGAAAAATAATAGGTGTGCCTTCTAGCAGATACGTAAATACCGGGTACCAGGGTGGAGAGGTCCAGAAGGGGACAACGAGAGTACCTCTGGCGTTATCAGAAATAATTTAGCACCCTTAGAATCAGTGAAAATGGTGGGAAAGCATAAAAATTATTTTTTTCCCCCAGTTTATAGTGAAGGCGTCGATTGCAAAACTCTCTGGGATCTCAACCACGAGACAAACTTTTACATTTCGCAATTACCCCACCCCGTCTTCGACGCATCAGACAAGATTTCTAACTCAAATGTGTCAACCCGCATGCAGTTTTTTGTGAGGGGCAGATTATTAATTCACCACTGAAAGTCGTAAGACAGCGTTTGGGATAGATTCGTTATTGCATCATAATTTTCATCGAAGCCGCGCGATGCCAAAAATATTTCCCGTTCAAACATTTTGTGTAAAGCCAACCGTACCTAATACCGGGACAGATGAATGTTAATTTACTTACAAATATGCCGAAATATCGAAAGGTGCAGCTTTTTAGTAAAGAAATTTTTTTTAATCAACTGTACTATTTTTAGCTTTTTCCCTAATGGGGTGCTAACCGACATAACTACAGAGTTGTAAATACCCAGGTATTCTATAATTTGAATGGGGACTAGATTGCACTTCTCGTAGTTTGGCAGAAACCCCAGTGAAGTGAGGAGGTTAACAGTTTCTCCAACATTCTGCATGGGTGGTCCCAAGTAAGAGAATGCCATCTAAATAAATAACTGACAATAATCCTTCTCCCCTCAAGGAACTTATTACAGGTTTCATTAATTTAGTGAATACAAAGGAGCAATATTTAGGCCAAACGGCATGCAGTTGTAATCATATATGTTTCCGTCGTACTCTCAAATCTAATAAATTTTCTGTGTTCGGTATGAATGGATAGTAAGAAATAAGCATCCTTCAAGTCTATGGTACACATACATTTATTTTTCCGCATCAACTTTACTACAGAGCGGTGATCTTCCATTTTGAAGTGGTTGTATTTTATGTGTTTGAGATTTAAAATGAGACGGTTCGAGCCGTTACTTTTTTGTCTAATAAAAATACTAGAAATGTACGGATTGCCGCACGGTTTTACTATGCTAATAGCAGCATCCAATAACCGTTTGTTAATGCAATCGTGTATGGATGCCTTGTCCTTGGCAGACCATTAAGGTTTCTTAAATCTATGTTGCTTAAGGTAATAAGTGAGGGGAATTTTTAAACCGTGAACCCAACTAAGTACCAGCTTGTCCTGACAAAAGACCAGCCAGAATGGAACAACTAAGCCTACCTGTAATACCCACCTTCATTGATGGCTCGACTGCTGATGCTGATATCTCCGTTGTTGTTTGTTGTTGTTGTAGTGTTTGTACTGTATGTGCATGGGAGCTGCTTTGTAAGATTGGCTCTCCTCCTGGCGTGATACCTGCTGGAGTTTCAAGCAGGGGGTTTTTGCGTTAATTTGGGTTTGTTTAATTTAATTATCATGCCAGAGGATTTTAGATTTTTTGAGGTTTTCAGACGCTCTTCCAGGTTCTTACCGAAAAGGTAAGTATCTCTTTGTGCGCTTTCTGAAAATCTTTGTTTAAATTTACTGCGAGCGATCCCCTACGAATGACTGTTTGCGAATGGAAAACGTCAGCCAGTAGTCGGCTTGCGTCATTAAGCAATCCTATGTATTGTCTATTCGCCCCCCCCCCTCCTCTGCCAAGACTAGACTGAAGAGCCAATGACCGATAAACTAGCAGATATTTGCCCTTGTAAAGTTGCCAGCCGCTGGTCTCTCAGAGAATTTGAAGCAGAAAAAGCTTTTCCTAGGACAGGGGGTTCAGCTTTTCCTAGGACAGGTTAAGTAAAGGGGTTCTCATGACCTGAAAGTTTTTTGGGGGAGGGTGTTTGGCACAAATTTTTTTTCTCTCCTCATCTGATAAGACATAGGATAGACCCCAGCGTGGCACCAGATGACAGTGAATATCTGGCCACCAAATTACTGAGGTACGCTATTGCTCACCCAGAATTTCAATAATGTCGCTAAGAACATTGGAGTGATTTGACGACAGAGGATCTGCTGAGGGTTCCCCCTGATGAACCTCTATTTCGTCTAAAAACGAGGGAAAGCCTCTCAATATATGTGGTGATAATTATTTTCAAAATTACATATAAGTGTTTCATGGTTCTCATTAAACCCGTAAATTATTAATTATGCATCGCTTTTTATGAAGGCCCGGTATTCTTAATGATACCATGATAAAAAAGACATTCTACATAGGCATACTCATTAATACTATAATTGCATTATGCAGTGGCGCAGGCAGGGGGAGTGCCCCACAAGCCATAGCTAGTCGACGACTCATCCGCCAACTAAACAATCATGAGCATTTTATATTTTTTTTATATATAACAACCCTTTTGGGATTATTTATGAAAGTAATATTTAACAAAATAAACTTGCGACTATTTTTAACAAAGTATAAGTATTGAATAATCTCTATATTTCAATGGCTTAGTCATGTAACCCTGATTCCGCTGTGTTTATCGATTAAAAATAATAAATATATCATTCCAATGGCCACAACTTTGGCGGCGGCGTCGCACCCCGATTGTCAAGATTTTGTCTGTTACATTGCCTGTTTGTACCTTTTTTGTTTAATGTTTCGTTGGTTATATGTCTTCATTTGTTAATATATTTTTTATTTATATTTTAATAACACTGTTGTCAAAATATGACTTTTTTTTCTGTGATTATGACTGTTATGTACATACTTATTTTTTAATTTTTAACTAATTTAATGGAATTAGTTAGAAATACTGAGAAAAAATTTGTGTTAACGTCATAATCCTACTATCGGAAATATATCCATCGCTGCGAATGCTGAACAGTATAATAATATTGTAATTGATCGGAAAAAAGCTAAACACGTCAATTTTCGTCGGATAGGATATATGTTTGTACTATTGCATTGTGTTCATCGTCAAATTTTCGTCGCCGGATGCCGTGTTTTATGTTAACACGTAATCTCAGCACTGAAATGTTTAAACAAACAAAGAAAAAAGAAAAAAAAAGACACATTTTGCAGATTTTGGGTAAGGTTATTGTTTATAAGTTTAATTCAATAGGCAAATACCATTGTGGCCAAAATATATAAAAAAATATATCCGTATATTAATAATAACAAATCGTACAGTTCTAAAACGTTTCTACTAAATTAAGATGACCATAACAGTATAACGTACCAGTTTCACAAAAATTAATTAATAAATGGCCACGCTACGGATAGAGAAAGGTATATCCTCGTGTGTTTGATACACTTATGTCATTCATTCGGCACTCAGCACTCAGTCAGCACTCAGTCAGCACTAGTGCAGCGAGAATGTAATTGGATGCACAGACGAGGGACCCGGGTTCAAGCTCTGCCAGATCACACATTTTGTTCTATTTTACTATTATTCTTATATGTTTTATATACCTACTTTATTTTTAATGTAGGTATGCTGGAGTGTAGCAACATTCTTCTCAATTTTGGAAAGTAAATTTTCGTGGGTTTATAGGCCCGAGAAAATCAATGTGGGTCTATTATAATGAAAAAATACATTATTAAAATACAGTTTTAGTGATAGCAGATCACAGGTTTCTGGATATTGGATAGATAGAGGTCAGGTACTTGCAAACCACGTTACTAACAATTTGTCTACCGAGATTTTATAGGTACCGTCGTACTCGTATATGACTAATTATTTACTAAATCGTTATAGACGGGTACATTAAAATGTCAGATTTTTCCTGTTAAAATATGAACTGTTGTTCTTGAAATAATATTAATAAACCAATAGGGAACGTGACTAAAATTTTCAATATAAAAATAATACTAGAAAACATAGCGTAACGTTGTAATAAAACTTGTACTTCAAAAGAAAACAAGATTTATAATTCCGCGCCATCAGTATGAAGGATCTAAACAGCGATAAAATTGGAGCGGCCCGAAACTAGCTGTGACGTCAGAAGCTATAACATTCGGTAGGCGTTGCGCCGGAAAGCGGCCGAATGAAGTATGAAATCAAGCGGTGGAGTGCTGGGATCTCCCGTGGCCGACCGAATCGGTCTCCTGGTCGTTTGTAAATTGTAGCCTGTGGCGTCACGACTTTGAACCTGTTTGAAACGGTTCGCTCGAAGGCGAGGCTTTAATAATCTATAACAAATTTATTATTGGGAATTAAGGCGTCATATTTTGCATATCTTATTTTTCGGTATGGTAGAACATTTTTATGCAATAAAAAAATGGGAATATAGGTACCATAATTTTGTATATATGCTATCTACTGGATAGGACTGGAACCTTTGATGTAACTATAACACTCGGAGCAGTTTCCACAAACACCAAAACACTTTCACTTCGCTCGACGTGCGTTTCTCCAACCAGGTTGGCATCATCCGGAGACGATTAGAACTAATCTTAAACTACAAAATCTATCATATTTATACTATTTTCATGGTGACGTCACTAATGATATCACGGTGAAATTTACGCGTGACTAATCACGCTTCAATGATCGGTTGCTAAGCAAGGCGTAAAGCGGGCTATACGGTATAGGTCCCTTGTCGCTATTCATACTACTTTTACATATTACAATTTCTATGCTCTCAAATGCATTCAACTGTCTATTATTGGTCATATTTCTAACTAATCTTAAATTACTAATATCTATTCTATGATTGTTGTCAAAAGCATGTTGTGCAACACTAGACTTATCTGTTCTTCCATATTTTAGATGAGTCATATGCTCTTTAAATCTGGTGTTAATTGATCGTTTCGTTTGTCCAATATATTTTCGATCACAATCATTACAACTAATTTCGTAAATCCCAGACCTTTCATTTGGAACAATTTTATCCTTTGGATTGTCTAAAAGTTGTTGTAATTTATTACTCGACGAATGAATCGCTGTTATACCCACGTTTTTGAAGACCTTACTCAAACCAAGAGTAAACCGGGGTTCGTACGGGATGGATAGATATTTTGGAGTCTCTATGTCCTTTTGAAAGGTCGTTGAATTACGAAGTGTGTCCTTAAATTTACGCTTCCTAATTAGTTTTTCAACTCTATCTCTAGGATAACCATTACTCACAGCTATATCTTTAATTAATACTTTTTCTTTTTCGAACCTCTCATTACTGAGAGGGAAACTTATTAAACGAGTTTACTAAGTTTCTAAGTTTCGTTTCGTTTCGTTTCGTTTCGTAATATGTAATATTGAACAACATACATTACTTATTGATGCACCCTGTATGTTATATTTATTAGATGCCATAATTATCGGTCATGTTATATTTTTTTCATGTGAAAAATTTACTTTACGACTATCTCCTATGAATAATTTTTTTTTATTGTGAAGTATGTTATATCTGCATTATCATTAAGAGCACTTTCTTTTTAAATTCTATTGTTGCAAATATCTTGCACAAATAGCTCATTATATAGCTAATAATGTATAAATATTTTATGTGAAAATTAATCATTAGGCTGAGTTAAACAAAAGTAGTAATTGTAACATATTTATATCAAGGTAATAGTATGATTAAATTGATATGAGGAAAGTGATCGGAACACGTATAGAACAACATGCGATATTTATAGAAAAAGTGTTGTTATGATATTTGTTTGCCATTGTTTGTCGGAAATATAGATTATTTTTATTGTTACGTATTATTTTATTACTCATTTGTTGGGTCCTATATTAAAGTTAAATGTGTTTGTCTAATTAGTAGGTATGTGTTAGCTTCTACTAAACATATCTATAAACTCTTTATCATCATAAATTTTCATCAAATGGTATAAATATATATAACAACACTACGATATATTCGATTTAAAATATGTTTGAATTCCTAATCCAGGAGGTATATACTACACTGCTGGTCAATAGGTTGAAATAATTCAAAATTTTAATGTAACTTTGGATGCATATTATTGAGAAGATAATAGGGAATATCAAAATACGGGTACAGGACGTTTTTGTAAATTTCATTGGTAATCAATGACCTGAATATAATGTTTCTATCGTGTTCAAATATGGAATATACGGGGTGGAAACTAAACTCCTACAAGATATCAATATTCTTACCGAGAATTTAGGAGAACCAAAATCGAGATAAAATTTGTATACCAGGGTAGCCAATGGACCAATTCAAGAAAACAAATTTATCCGTTATTTGTTATCTCGCTTATTTTCGAATATACGGGGGGTTTATTGAATATCTTACTGTTTAAAAACAAAGTAAGTAATCGATTTTTTTCTTACTTTCAAGTAAGCTTGAATGTCTCTAACGGCATCAGTAGCTAGAATTGCCATTGCTTATATAATGCGCCTGGGAAAATATTTAATAAACATTTGTCGCAAAAAATCTGTAAATTTAAAGAAGCTGTGTGCAAAACCCTGTATAATTAAAATGAACGATGATTTTAAGATTTTAAATCTGTGAAGGGGAACCTTAGATAAATATCTCGAATGTATTTTTTATTTTTCTTGATCGGATGAGTATTATCATAATTACAATTTCGTTGTAATTTCACGATAAATCCCTATATAAAACATTTAAAAAACCTGCGGTCTACTAATGAACTGGTGGGCTTGTAATAATCAAGTCACCACCAGATTAACTTTGGTAATCAAAATTCTTCAATTTGAAAGATTTCTCGAAAACGTTTCAGATAGAGGAAATTGCAAGTTCCTATCTTAATTTTATTAGAATAATTAATATAAATCTTAGCATGTTGGAAAAGGGTAGTGTAAGATCGACTAGGCCCTCCTCTGTTATTATAAATTTCCCGGCATCTGTTTGGCATATTTAAGACTAGGTTATTGATGTAATATTTTGGCACGTTTTCCCATTCCTCCTCAATGGCTTGAGCGCCCGGTGAATTCCTTCTACTCACAATCACCTTCAGCCATAAATATCCATAAGCAACCGCATGTTATCCCATCCCACCAGAAGCACGCAAGACTGAGAAACAGATACCGTCGCTCTGTGACCCAAGACTAACGGCGCCTTTTTATAAATAGGAATCTCCCCAAAAAGTCCTGTGAAGAAGAAATAAATAAGAGGAAACAATCCAGTCCAGAGTCGAATTGTGTACACTCTCTGGGGTAAACAAATGCAATTATTCATAAACTATCAAACCGATCTGGCGGATATTATAAAGACCAATGGGCTCGCCACCAAGGTGTTATATGTCACTTACTGCCATTATTGCAGAAATTATTAATATTTATAAAATAGTGCAAAAAAGGGGTTTTTCGTCATTATCTCGATAATTTATTTATCGATTTTAACACAAAAAATTATTAAATGGAAGGTCTTTTTAATACCTACAAATTTTCACTAAAATGTAATGGAAAAATTCTACAAATTATAAATAAAAAATAGGGAAAATCTGGTTGTACGTCTATACCTATTTAAGATTTACTAACCTCCCCCCCTATGACCTTCAGATACTTATAATATTTTTTTTTCATAATGTTGTACAATGTTTCATACACATACGGAACTAAGATATCTATATTTTTGCAACTAATTTATGGCTGGAGCCCAATCTATAAATTAAATTTAGAACTATAGGTTGGTATTATAGACAAAATTGGCAGTTCGAAATTTAAGAAATATTGTTTCCAGAAATATGTCGCTCCTCTTTCATATTTTTTTATATATCTAATTACAAATCTCTGGTAAACTAGGTAAATATCCCTAGTTCACCAGAAATATAGAGTCTCTGTATATGTCTCCATGATATTTGGTAATATTAAAGCTTCGGTATCATAACGATGCCATCTTGGGGAAATTGGCCATTTAATGGAATAAAATCTTTGTGCAACTATAGAAAATTAGAAGGACGATAGAATCAATTACGTTTTTAAATTACGTATTAATTACAATTTCGAAATATGTGAAATGTGATTGGTATACTTGAGTAGATTAAAGAGGGCCAAGTATTCAATAAATGAAGAGTGAGACGCGATATATCTTGGCAACATATATTTGTAAGGATCAAATGAAACGAATTAATTGTATTATTTTATTGTCAAATGTTCGCAGTGAGTCTATTCAGTATGTTGTTTATTTTCTTCATCGAAATTCAATTATGCCTATTACACTCTTTATAAAGACAATATATATATATATATATATATATATATATATATATATAATATATATATATATATATAGAAACAATATATACTTTAAAATGAAATTTGCAGCACATTTACTGTTTTGGATAAAGGCAACTAAGATGTAAGAAATTTAATCATTACAGTCAAGTATTGATATATATGTCTCGAAGCTGGTACAATACTTCTCCAGAATGATTAACCTCCATTAACTTTTCGTCTGATTTTTAAAGAGTTTAGATAATTAAATTACATATAACAAATTTTATTACTACTTATTTAATGGTACGGTTTTAGAATGCTAAGAACCCATCCATTAGTACTTGAGTTTCATCATAAATATGTATAGAAGAATAACATACTATCAATGGTCCAAAACAAACAACTAGTTCATGGTACATAAAATTGCAGTTTGAAATAATATATATATCTTCTATTTTGTAATGTATTCGTCAAGCAAAATATTTCAAAATTCATATTATTAATGTGTTTTGTAACAACAAAATCTAATGTGGTACCAGATACCTATATATAATCAGCGTTTTGAAATCCCTTCAAATTAGTCAATAAATTATATCAGATTTCCCAATTTTAATTTCCTCTAGAGAAATTATATTCTCTTCACCACACGATAAGAGGTTGATAGTGTATGGACGTTATCTGAAAATTAAAAATATGAGTATACGTACAAATATTTAACGATATCTCATAATGACACGAATATCCACAGTGAGCAGACATTAGCAGCTTTTAAAACAATAAATAATTATTTAACACTTTCACTTACTTGAATAATGATTATGCATAGAATACAATTGATTATTGGGAAGTATTTCCTGAGCTGAGAATATTGTTGATGTGTAATAGCTTTATGTACCTTAAATAATTGTCATATTAGCAGTTTTACATTATCAGAATTTTAGATGATTTTCCATAGCAATACCATGTTCCGGTATTATCTAATATAATATTTTTAAATTATACAAACGATACCCAAGTAAAAGCTTTGATAACAACCGTGTACTTTCAAAATGCTCTACACTCCAAATGTCGGAATATTTAGGATTATGCAATGAGTATGTATCAATTTTTATATACTTATACGAAATTGCATAGCTTGAAATAGAGTCTCCAAATACACTTCAAAGTAAAAATATAAATTCAAAATATCTCCAGTCTCCAAATACACTTTAACTTCCAAGTAATTGTTTTAAAAAAATTGATAAATCACTTTCAATTACTTGTGACTATATCTTGTCTCTGAGAATGTCTAAACTAAACTGCTGTGAAGATCGGCTTGTCCTTATATACTATTTTCAAGGTTCTATAAAACTTCTCGATTATTCCATTTCATTCCATTGTATACAGGGCGTCTCGAATATTTCTACAGGAAGTAGTCCACATATTCTTATGCCTAAACTATTCTAAATAGGACTAGAGGGCGTATCTCGGTTATTTGAAGTAGAGCAGTGGATAGACAGAGTACCGCATTCATTTGCACCGGCAAATACCGACAGTGCGGCCATATTTACTCCATAATATTACTCCAATACTCCATAATTAACGCCATAATTACTCCATAATTAAACAGTATTTTGTGACAATGCAAATGGCTCAAAGAGAAAGAGCTTTTTAATGGTAAATATTGTAGAGTAATACGTTCAAGCTTAGCCGCAAGTATCTATGTAAGTATGTCTGTAAGTAAGTATGTAAGTATGTATGTAAGTATGTATGTAAGTATGTATGTAAGTATGTATGTAAGTATGTATGTAAGTATGTATGTAACTATGTATGTAAGTATGTATGTAAGTATGTATGTAAGTATGTATGTAAGTATGTATGTATGTAAGTATGTATGTAAGTATGTATGTAAGTATGTATGTAAGTATGCATGTAAGTATGTATGTAAGTATGCGGTACTCTGTCTATCCACTATTCCGATTTGAGGTAATAGAAGGTTGATATTCGCCCGCGATGTTGCCACATCGTGGGGTGCGGTGTTACCAGATTGTGCAGATTTTTCCCAAACTTAAAGACTTTTTAATATATCGCTGCTGCTGATCACGTAACAATGTTATTTTACTATAATTACGTCATTATACAAGACGAATTCTTCCAATTCGACCCTATTAAATAAACAGCCCCGTTTTAGTTCAGACATATTGCAGATTAAATGTCACCAAACCCCTAAAAAAAAATTAAATGAATCTGAAAATTTTTAGAAAAATTCTATTTAGTGTACTGAACAACATACCAAAATTGCTAAGCTGTTGAGGCTGCTAACGATGAAAAACGATGCTAACGATAAAGCTGCTAACGATGAAAAAAGGCATTGGCCTGTGATACCCGCCAATGCCAGTTGTCATCATGAAGCCGACATAGGTCGGCTTAGGACTTTTGGTATCTTATTGGGTACACTAAATAGAATATTTCTACCAATTTTCAGAATTATGTTATTTTTTTAGAGTCAACTCCTAATATGTCTGGGCTATTTGAGGTAACCTTGCAAAATTTACCTTGACCATGTTATATATATATAGACATTTTAATTTTTATTAACTTTCGCAGATGAAATTGCAACATATGCAAATTTTGTTGATGAGGAAAATTTGAGATATAATGTTGTATTGAAATTGTATAAGGAGTTAATTGATGGAAATTTAGAGGGACATATGATAGCCGAAAAGGATCTAGATGATGCTGAAGTGTAATGTGAATTTTGTGAAGAAGATGCGTGCAATACGATTTAAAACATTGGACGCACTTTTTATAATACGTATTTTAAATTTGTATGTAATTTTTTTCCCAAGGCTGCATTTTGTTGTAATTATTTATGTTTGTTATTAAACGTTTCTTTTACTCGCCTATCCAAATAAATGAAATTCCCATTTTGTCGTTAAACTTTAGTCAAATTTTAGGCAGGCGCACAGAAATATCGAACACATTATTTTTGATCATCAATACGCAATGTTTAGCGTTTAACGTTGCGTCTGCGTTTAACCTGGCGTTTGCTGTGCATTTCAAAATGCAACTTTTCAATAACAATATTTTTTTGATTACAAGTTGGTATTGATTTGGTTTTATTTATATCAGTTAACCTATTTACTCAAATTACCAAAATTGACAAAATGCCAAAATATTAATTTGCACAAATTTTCATATCTTTAATCCGTTTGGCAAGTACTTTAGAACTTATCCTGTAATATCTAAAAACTTGTAAGTAAAAAGTTGCGGTTTGCAGAGCACCTCATCAACTGAGATATTGTACACTTGACAAGTATTGATGTTTAGTATTTATTTATCACGATTAAATTTTTGCCTATTTCTGCTTCGATGTAATGAAATGATCATTCGATAGATTTTATATATTTATTTGCAAAAAAATCTGCATACATAAATATTAACAAATCGCAGCAAAATATATTCCAGGAAAATAAGACTTCTAAAGCCCTAATTTTTTATGTAAATGAGAACTGAAAACGAAAAATATGTATGCCTGGATATAAATTATAATACATTAAACTTTGGAGTTTACATGAATAGCAAGAACCCCGTCTTCTTCTTTAGTTAAAAGAGAAATATACGCCATTCCCTCAGCATCAACTGTAATTTTCTTGCCGGTACATTTACCATCAATCAGTCTACCAGAAATTATGTCGCAGTAAGTTCCACCTGACAAACATGTTTGTAACCTTTCAGTAAGGTCCTTCCAATTAGTAAATGCTATAAAACCCCTATTTCCTCGACAAAATGCAATCTGCTGATCGCCATTCGACCACCAATTATTTATATCTGTACCCTTTGCGATATTTCGGAATTCCACCATACTATAAATCTGTCTCCAACGATGTTCACATATGTATCCGTTGTCGCATGTATCATCGCTGTTTATTTTGGGGGATATTAGGTTACCATTAACATCTTGGGGTGGACCTATAAAACAAGAATTAATTATAAATATACTAATATAAATAGGGATAATTAAATATTCAAAAATTACCAAACTTTTTGTGATAAAAACTGTAGTTGTTGAAGAACAAATAAATGTTTCAATTGAATAAACTGAGCGATAAAATCGACACTTTATTCCGTATAGAAAAAACAAAAATTAGGTTTTTATAAATCTGAAGTGTTACCGTGAAACTGACAATTTCCGAGCCTTGCCCTGGGAAATTATTCCATTAAATTTGTCACACAATGTGGCCGTTTCGGCACACAAAGATCTACTAAGCAAGAATAAAAAAATCAGCTGTCTATTAATAATTTTTATGGCCTCGTTATTTTGGCATATGGGGAGTGGGGGGCGCTTGAGTCAAACTATCCATCTTGTTGAACAAAAGGGTTTTCAAATTTTTTATCAAACTATCTCAAGATTTAACTAACACACTTATTAATAAAATTTGGACAATCACCATATCCACGTTTATACACTGCTCACTTTATTAACTGGCAAAAAAAAGTCTCGTCAACACGAAGATTCAGCCTGTGATTAACAATTTATGAAAAAAGGGCCCTGGACCCTATACTATTAATCATCGAGATATCTATATGATTCACGTGAATTCTCAAAAATCTAGATAACTTTGACCGTCAAATTTCGCTATATACAAAATAAATACATTTATATTGTATTTTCTGTACACAGGTACAGAAAATTAACATCAAATTATATATAATAGCATATAAAATAGAATATAGAATATAAAATACAATATTGCGCATAAGATATAAAATTCAGTATTTCAAATTAAGCATAGCAATTTGTGAAGAGCATTGATTACGTACAATAATACCGATATCTTAGATCGATGCCATAAGTGACATTTATACAGGGATTAATTTAAAAAAATAGCCATACCAAAGTTTTAAAACGTTTTGTCAACCGTTAAAATTACTTATCAGACAAATAAACGACTACTGGAACCGTCAAGATTTTAAACAATTAATTTTTTTAAATGGCATACCCTGTATATTTTCAAATTTATGTAAATAATGCATTTTACTGACTTCAAAAGTTGATAATTTGCCTATATTTGGTCAGTGCTGTATTTGGCAATTTTCTTCTTGAACTTTTAGTCGGAACTAAACCGAGTACCCACGTTGAGGCAGTCAGAAAAATTTTATTCATAGTTAAATATGAAAACGGCTATATTTTTAGTGGCCGTAGTAATTAACAATATGAAAAAGGTTCAGAAATAGACTGAATGCACATGAAGTAATATTTACCATCATCCCTCTGTTTAAAATCAAAACTAGACATAACTTTTGGAATACCATAAGGATGTGCCAACATAAATGCAGTAGCCATTTTATACTGACGGGAATTCTTATAAGTCAGTTTTCCATAATCTCTTTGAGTATCATGATTATCGACGAACACTACAGGTGTCCCAGAATCCAATAAATTCCATTGTGGGCCCCAATTATTCAAATATGCTAATTTGTCATTTCCTTGAAACACATTGGTAATGGAGTTGCTATATTTGAATTCTGTCACTGCTCCTATATTTATATAATCCCTAATGCTGACCCCTTCTGCTCCTAAAAAAATATTGAGATATTTCAACAGCTATTATCATTTTAAAATTAGGATATGTTGCTAAAGATGTTGCTAAAGGCAAAAACGAGTAAAGTGACAAATCTGTGGAAATAAATTGGCCATAGAAAAATGTTACATGCAAACAGATTTGCATACATAAACCTGGCTAAAAAGAAAAAAAAATATGACTACAGAAAATTTTGTTATTACTACTATCTCTCTTATATTCGAGCCCGTTTCCACCCCACCGACCGCTGAGGTAAAGCTCCCGGTGCGTTTTTAATTCATCGAGTGATTTGGCCGAAACAAGGTACATTTGCAGACATATACATATACATCACTTACAATAAAAAAACAGTACTGCCAGGGAGTAATCGTAATAATTGACGATAGTAACCGACAAAAAAGACTTAAAACGAACATGTGCTGAAATAATT
>CAXKVY010005470.1:7500-15335 GCA_964058915.1 Tetropium fuscum | reverse complement strand
ACATAGTATTAAGCCAACCTAGATATTGCTTTCACCACTAAAATACAGGATGTCCCATAATGAATTTAAATGTTTGAGGTTTTTAAAAGGCATGATATTAAAAAAATATTCTGCCCTAAATACAAGGGAAATATGCAGAGCATTGCATTTCTTAAGAATGATATTGTTCAGATGTCTTTCCATACGAATATACAACTAGTGGACATACATCTGAAATGTCGAAAACCTACTGTTATGCAGTGATTCCTTATCAAGTTAATGTCCTTTAATTCGTTTAGTATTGCAGAAGTATACTTTAACAGTAATGCTTTAATATTACACGAGTAGGTCCAGTCTGTAAGTTGTACCTACTTCATAGGGAAGGTTTAGTAATTGATAAATACGTATAGACGTACAGCCAGATATTCCCTGTTTTTATAAATAACGACAAAAGTCAGAAAATTCAGTTAGCGGCCTGTAGAGTTTTCCCATTATGTTTTAGAGAAAAGTTTGCTTCAATGTTGTAAACAATTTACTTTTCATAATCTAAATACTTTATAAATCAATGATGCTATTTATTTGTACACGCAGCTATGAAGCCATTTATTTGTACAGGATGATCCATGTAAGAAGGTCTTTATTTAAAAGCCCTAAGAGTTAGAAAATTTTAGAGTTAGAAAGCCTTAGTTAAATTTTAGAGTTAGTTAGCCCTAAGAGTTAGAAAAAGTTAATTACAATTGCTGTTCCGTATCTTATGAATTTTAATTTTTTAATATTTTAGAATAGAAACGAATAGAACGAATAGAAATTACAGTGGTCTAGAAAAACGTGCTGTTACAAAAATACATTTTCTTAAATGGAACAGCTTTCCTACATTTTGATACGGATATTGATTATCCTTATAATTATAAGTACTTTTATGGTTCCGTATGCAAAGGGTAAAACGGGACCCTATTACTAAAACTCCGCTGTCCGTCCGTCTATCACCAGGCTGTTACATCTCATGAGTCGTGATAGTTAGATATTGAATTAGATGAGTTAGATTTTCACAGATGATGTATTTCTGTTGCCGCTATAACAACAAATACAACAAATTTGACACGACATGAATCTGTATGCTAATAAATGCCGGAGTCGCCGGTCGGACGAAATTAAGTATTATCTTAAGTAGGCAGATATCATACGCATTAGATATCATAAGTAGGTAGGTAGGTGTACGCAAGTACTTAATCTAAATCAGTACCCATAAGTGAGGCTCCCACACAACAGACATGATTTTTTTGCCGTTTTTATAGATAATGGTACGGAACCCTTCGTGCGGAGTCGGTCTCGCACTTGGTCGGTTTTTTGTAATATTAAGATATGAAAAATTTCGAATAGTGTTTGAGTTAATTTAATTTAAAAATCCCCAAAGAAATAATTTTAATTTTTCAATAAATTTACTTGTTTTTTTTATACAATTTTCTGCATGGACTACATAGTTTAAAATTGCCTTGTTATTGATAATTTTGATTGATCACTTGTTTGAAACCTTATTTAAATATAAACAAAGTGTCATTCTTCTACGGTATATTTTTAATTTTTGAAAAATATTATACAGTATTATACAAGTATTTTATACATGTAGTAAGAAGTAATAAGTACCCATTTACAAAAAATATTTACTCATTTATTACACTTAAATTTACATGATAAAAGAAGTAATTTTTCAATATATATTGGCGGAAAAATCATTGATAGAGTATGAAGATGCGATGTATAGCAAATATCTGATAGCAATGTTCATTTTCATCAGATCAGCACTCAGAGTGGCGGACTGTCATGGCTGTTCTTTAACTGAAATCAATGCTGTCCAGTTATTATGTTGTATAATAACGCATAAGTTACCTTCTAAAGTCTCACCTGCCTCTGACAGTGGTGCAGCAAACGGAGGGTCGTGAAGTCGTTGCTCATCGATGTGAGATTATTGCAGTTTTCACAAAAGTTGCTCAAAATTGCCTTTTTTGACTGACCTTACAAATCGATGGCGACCTTACAAATTGATCTAATTGGAAAGTTAGTGAGGTCATTAGATGCATAATTGAAGGCTCTTCAACTTTGAATACAGTGATATTTTCCATATGATATGCAACATATTATCGGAAACACTGAAAAGCTCCGAAATTTTCGAGTTTTCTTGTGTTTTTGGACTTGAGCCGGAACTACTGAGGCAGCAAGCTTCAGATTCGTGTTCCCCAAAAAACATTATTTCGTTGAGAAACCTTCTACCGGACTCATGTTACCGAAAACTACCATTTGATCAGGCTATCTTTTAAGAATCTATTCCACTTTGCTAAACATCTCTAGATCCATGATCTCGGTAATTATGATAACAAATCTTTGGCATAACACATATCAACTATCCAACCGATCTGGCTGGAATTTTGGACACATATAACATACACATATATTTTCCGACTTTGGTAGTTGTTTATAGTAAAATAGGACAGATCTGGCTGGACGTCTATACGTATTTATTATTCACTAACCCCCGCCCCCTATAGCTCATAATCTTCAGATACCTATAATTAATTAAGTAAACTTTTTTTGTACATACTGACCTACTTTAATTAGAGAAAATAAGAATAAACGACATAGGGATAGTTTTTTGCCATTTGAGATCTGCATTAGATGAGTGTTTGTAGCCAATCTCATTTTAAGATCTGAAATCCGCATATTTCCTCTGAACTTATAGTAAGATATTTTTCCTTAGTAATATCTCATACCTTTTTAAAATTTGTTTCAAAACTAAAACTCATGATGGGCCATTCACGGCAATCAGGGATGAATAATAAATAATTATCTAATAATATAAAATTTTGCAGCTATATATAATTGCAGTCAGTGTGATCGCAATTACAGGCATAAATCATCGCTATTCAAACATAGAAGATATGAGTGTGGAAAGCAGCCCCTATTTGCTTGTGAATTTCCAGGATGTAACTTTACTTGTAAATTGAAGGAAAACTTGACTAAACATTCCAGAAGACACGCGGAGAGTCAATCTCGGGAATATTCCTATCATCCTAGAAAAAACCGTAAATAGTTACTATACATTCATTTATTGCTACAGTGTCTCTGAATATCGTTAGCAAGCGATATCTCCGAGATCGTGAATGTCATCACATTCTCCTTCTGAATCAGTGGATTCCCTCTGAATCAGTTTTAATTTAGTTGTAATTTGAAAAAGTGCTTGATTTTGTAAGGGTTGTAAGCTACAACCCTGTTGAAAGTATACAGCAAGAACGACTTGATACCGTTAATAATATGTTTTGTTGCTGTTATTAGCAATATTCTGGGGCATCATGTGCATTACATATGCGAAATACTAAATCCGTATTTCTCTGCACTTCTTATTGAACTTATTTTTTGTTATTTGCGGGGTGTAAAGGGTATTAGTTTAAAACTGCCTAATAAATGTATTGTTGTTACCTTCAGTGTTTCACTCGCCAACTCCAATAGATTACAGGACCAACCATGCTGTGGCAACTCATATTGCCTAAGTGGTTACATTAATTCGCAGCGGCCAGATCAGAGATGGCCCCACTAGGTTGCTACATGGCATATCAATGCCGACATTACCGACTTTATATTTGATCTTTCCTCATTCATAGTTTTGTCCATAACTTAGTTATGTTATATAACATCGTCGTTTATCGTTTTATTTCTTGCTTGCCTTCTCGTTTATCTAAGTGTGCTCCTGTGTTCATTTGTTACCTTGCCAGGGAAGTGTTAAAACTCATTTAGTATTAAATAGCTGTCGTGGTTTTCTAATTTTAACACTGTGATATTGTGTTGTGTACCTACCCGGGTGTGTTTATCAAGGTAAAATCGAAGTACTTTAAATTTAAATCGAGATGTGTACTATTTTAAATAAGTATTTTAACCTATATTTAAATATATTTGATAAAACATATCGAAAATAGTAAATATCATTTAATAGTAATAATTATTGTAATATATAAAATATTGCTTATACATTTTCATACCATAGCATACTTTTTTGTAATCATATGAAAACGTTGAGGTTACTTCGACAAAACTTGCTCCAATTTATATGTTGCAATAATTATTACTATTAACTCGTATTTACTATTTTAGATACAAGCTTATCAAATATGTTTAAATATGGGGCAACATTCTAGATACAAGTTTATTAAATATGTTTAAATATGGGGCAACATTCTTATTTCAAATAGTACAATTTTTTATCAAGCATGTATAACCAGTAGCAGCACCCTAAATTCATAAACTTATAGTTTTAAGCGAACCGCCAAACGTCGGTAGTTAATCGGCCAGACACCGTAAGGCGCTAGTATCGCGGTCCAGGTAATCGAGAACCACGCACATAATTTTGTCAGTGGCTTATTAATACGGTTGATGATAACTTTTGTGGAGTGATGAATCTAAATTTATGAATAGAGGCATGGTTAACAAAAAAAATCAAAATTAATGGAGTCACGAAAATCTCATGCGTCACAGTCCTTGTAATCCGCAGAGACGTTTTAGCGACAATGTATGATGTGGTCTCATCAGTTCGAAAATAGTTAGACCTGTCTTTTATGAAGATACCCTGACATCCGAACGCTATGTGGAATTTTTAAGAAATACAGTGGCAGATTTTTTGAAGAGTGACAATTTAGCTAATCGAAAAATATATCCAACAAGATGGTGCGCCGCACTATAATACCTATATTGTTGCTATACTACTTATCGAACTCTTTGAGAATCGTTGGATAGCTACATTTGAACAAATTTTATGATCGCCACGTTGGCCAGACATTACGTCTCTCGATTTTTATATTTGTGATTTAACAATAAAAGTGCCTATAAAAATAAATACAATAATAGATATTAGTGTACTGTGTCCTTTTTTTTCACCAAAGTTTCAGCAAAATGAAACTTTAATTATTATTATCCATAACATTGACGGGTTTTGACGGCTGCTGAAAAGTATTACCTAGTGAAATGAACTCGGAAATGTCTTACATGTTTTTGGACACTTGATCTGAACGTTTATTTTTGTAGTGGTAACGACCCATAATATTGGTAGTAAAAATACTTCAACGATATATGAGTTTTATTATTTTTAAATGAGATATAATAAATAGCCATAGTAATGTAATTAGTGGTAACTACACTTACAGTATGAAACAAAAAGGTGCGAAGGGCAAATCACTAGACTTGCATTTTTTCAATCTGTGAACATCATTTTGTTGTAAAAATGTTTTACTGAACTGACAGATTGAGAAATCAGTCAAAGGTGTTATTTTAAAGGTGCAATTTTGTCATGACCTATGGGTAAGGAGTCAAGTTTTCGTTCAACGCCAACGCCGTTTCGTTTCGTTCCATAGGTAATGGAAAACTGCATTGAAATGTAAATATCTCCGTTAATATTAATTTTAGTGATGCCTTCAATGACAAATTTTATTTATAATTTAAATTTTATTTCACCTACACACCATAATCTTGACACTTTGTTATAAAGCAAATAAACTATAGTCACACACATTACTAAAAAAGTAGGATTGTGTATATGTACATAATTAAAAAAGGGTTATTGGTTTCATCCTTAATTGCTATAAAATTTAAGCTGCTTAATAATTGTAATTTTAGGAGCAAGAGTTTACTCATGTCCACAATGCCATCGCCACTATCGACATCAAGCATCGCTGTGCAAGCACAAAAAATTTGAATGCGGGAAGCAACCCTTGTTTGCCTGCGAATATCCGGGATGTTCTTTTTCTTGCAAGTTGAAAGGAAATCTGACCAAACATTTAAAAAGGCACATCACTGATGTTACGTATATTGACAAAGCAATTTAATAGTGGTAATGGTTTCACAAAATAGGCATAATTATTGATTATTTATAGAAATAAACTGTGAGCGATGTCTAGTGTCATACTTCTGAGTTATTTATTAAATCAATTATTAACCAATAATGTTTCATTTAAATGTTTTAATATTGATCCTCGTTGTACGTCTTGACAATTGTGGCAATTTTCGATCGATGCATTGATTTAGTATTCGTATAGCGTATTCAAACCGGTGCACGTTATCAACTGTCAAACATGTGACCAGCGAACATTGTTTCAAAGTTTGTCAGACTGTAATAAATGTTACAGAAATTTTATTTGTATTTTGACGTATTATGGTGAAGGAAGCAAATTCTTGAAATATTTAATATCAAATATATTACTTATTTATGACCCATTTCCTCAAGAAATGTTTGTTTAAATGACTGAAATATATTTGCTAAGTATTGAAATAGATTTGCGAGTAGGTACTATGAGCACTACGAGCAGCTCTTTGCTTGTCTTTCATATTTTACCAACACGAAAGACCACGAGGCTGCTTTCGAGTTTTGTATTAAAAAAAGGCACCTGTCTTGAATCTATTCGTGATCGAATGAAACCATCTCTGCGCTTTTATCCACCAACTGCCATTGAAGCTTCAGTCACCAATTTAATGCACCATGAAACAGCTTATGTGTGACAAGGGATTTAACTTCCGCTTTAATGTAATCCACTTTCGTTGGATTTTCTATCATATTCAAGAGCTCTTCATCAGACATATTTGTTAGAAACGAAGGTTCAGTTAATTTGGTAGATTGCCAGTCAATAAGTTCAAAATCTTTTTTTTATTTTTTTAATGCAACAAAATCGGTTGCATTAAAATAAATTTTTGGAATTTTAAACTGCCTTATGTTTCCGCACTTTGTCTGTTCGCGAATTTTCAACAAGCGACGATAACCAAGTTCCCTGATATGCTTCAACTCATCTGTCATCATGGAGATTAAAATATTTTCTGGGTGTGCATAAAAACCTTTTCTTTGAATGACGGGTTCAATTATTGATAAGACATCGCTGACAAAACTCTGGACCAGTTTATTATATTTATTATAATGGCGCGGACTCTCCTTACAGGATGACTTTAGCTTAATATCAAACCAGATCGGTGCATAAACTTTCATCAAATACTCGCATAAAATTTTCAGCTTCTTAGATACATTTTCTGTGGAAATATAGAGCCGTAATATTCGGTTTGCCACTATTAGCCAACAGGTAAGTCCTCTGGACAAACACCAGAATTAATAGCCTGACATATGTCCCACAAATATTTTTGGGCCGTACTCAAATCATAAGGAACCAGTTCTGGCAAGTTTTCGCTTTGTATCGGGAGAAAAGTTGTCACAGGTAAATTATCGCATGATTCCAAGCTCTTTTCAATAGGACCAGAATATGCAGGTGTTTAAAAAAAATTAAAACGTTTTTATTATGCCGAAAATGTTGAAACAAAATGAAAAAAAGGGCAAAAATTTCGTTATTTATTTGTTTGCTTTTTGTCTATAACTTTTTTTGGGCCTGAGATAGGTATAGGCATAGCTTTACAGAAAAAAAAACAAGATGTCCCTTAAAATGTTGGTTCGAAAAATTTTTGGGTTACAAATTGACAGATATCTGGCCACTCGTATAATGCGTTTTTTAAAATTTTTAGCAGAGGATATTTGTTGAATGAATAGTAGTTTAAATAGAATGTATTATCAACCAATAAACTTAACATGCCTTTTTTTATTGAGTAAATAAAAATTTTTTCACCAAAAGGAGAATAAAAACAATATCTGTATAAGAGGGATAAAAATCGAAAAAAAAAACGATGTTCGAGTGGTCATATTTCGGTCAATTTTTAACTCAAAAAATTTTTCGACCCAGCATTTAAAAGAAAATTTTGTGTATTTTTTTTCTATTAGGCAATACATCTACCCATCTCTGAACCAAAAAAGTTACAGGCAGAAAAGCAAAAAATAAATGAAAATC